>JANAWD010000401.1:0-39078 GCA_027627245.1 Meripilus lineatus | reverse complement strand
ACCTTCGCTCGTCCTCTGCGAATCCGCAAGCGCACTCAACAACGCCCCACGTCTCCATCGCATGTCTCTCCTGCAACGTCTGAATCTCATTCTGTAACTGATGCTGCAAAGCAGCAGCAGTGCTCGAAGAGCTATTCGACGACGAAGTCGTATGGTGTTGAATCATCATCCCTACCCCACCACCACCACCACCACCACCAATACCTCCAACACCACCGGTCCCAGGACCGATAGCAGCAGACGACGCAGCCGAAACAGAAGTCGGAGCAGTCGAAACCCCCGACACCGAAAACGTCGTCCTCGGCGTCGAAGCACTCTCCGTCAACGTTGTCCCTGGTCCTTGTCCTACTCCTCCCCCCACGCCAAACCCTAACCCCAAGCCTCCACCAGGATTAAACCCTGTATCTCCTCCCCTCGAAATACTCTCACTCCTCCTCCCCCAACTCGAAGCCACACTCCCCGCTTCCGAGAACGTCATCCGCGAACTCGGCGCATACGGACTTCGTGTATAATCTCTATCTCTCTCCCTATCCCTATCCCTATCCCTATCCCTCTCGCGCTCTCTAGGATCTCTCTCCGCATAACTCGCCTGACTCCTCGCAGAACTAAACCTCGACCCCGGCCTCGAAGTAACACCCCCACCACCACCACGATCATTCGTAGTAGTCGTATTCGTAGAAGTAATAGACCCCTCTCTTTCCACTTTTTCTAAATCAATCAACCCAGCAGCCGCAAACGCCTTTGCAGTCCTCGGTCCCAACCACTCCATCACAGGTGCCCTCGACCCTCCTCCCGCAGGTATACCTCCCGCCCCATTCCCATTCGCACTCCCATGAAAAGGAGAATTATCAGAAACACTCGCACTCCGATCTCTCCCTCTCAAACTCCTCGAAACACCCGGTCCCCCAGCACCAGCACCAGGTCCACGACCCATCCTCTCACTCCCCCCATCCAAACTCGGCCTGGCATGATAATAAAACCGACTCGAAGTCGAAGAAGGCGTCATCCCCACCGAACTCCCCGCACGACTCGACGGTGAAAACTCGCTCTCCCACGCCGAAGGCGACGTATTCGCTCCTCCTCCTCCTCCAAACCCTGCACCACCACCAAATCCTCCCCCGCGGAAAACACCCCTAGACCCAGATACAGACGCACTGGAAGGCGATCCCGGCGAAACGCCCCCCATGAGCGGAGGAACCCTCGTAGGCGTCACCAGTCTACCCGATCCCGACACCGGTCCTCGTCTGAAATCAGCATCTGCCGTACTTGGTCTTCGCGGAACGTCCCCTTGACCTTGATGGACAAACGCGGTTTTGCGCGCTCGAGTTGCAGAAGAGGTGGATGAGGTGAGGTCGAGTGAGCCTCGTGGGGGAGGGGACATCAAACCATAACTTTGAGTATGACTTTGACTTTGATTTTGATGTTGGGAATGGGTTTGTTGTTGGGGATGGGGTTGGGTTTGGGAGCGGGAAGAGGGTCTATCGGAAGTCGAGCGTGCGAGACGGGATATAGTCGTCGTCGAACTCGCACCAGAAATTGGCGGTGTATGCGTATGCGTATGCGTCGATGTAGTAATAGTAGAAGAAGTAGAAGAAGCGAACCCCAATCCCAACTTTGTCCCCGTCCCCTCTTTCCTCGAAAGCGACGTCGATCTCCTCATCGGCGTGCCCGCCCCCGTACCAATCTGCGAATGGCTCGAAGCCAACGTATTCCTCGAACTCGACGCAGAAAGTAAAGGCGAATTCACGCCTAAAGTTTGTGAAGCAACAGCAGGAAGACGAGGACTCGGAAGAGGTGATGCCCTCCTACTCTCCGTAAGAGGCGGAGTAAGCGGTTGAGGAGATGTATCCATAGCTACACCTCTATTTCCTCCATGACCATTGCCACCCATATTCATCCCCAAACCCACACCGTCTGGTTCCGCAAGCGATAAAGATAACCGTGAACTCGGATTCGGCGAAACCATACCTATACCTATACTTGGGTAACTTGGGTTGTTACTTGGGCTGAGAATCCTATTCGGACTAAGTAGAGCAGCAAGGTCTGGATCGAGTTCGCCCAATCCAAAACTCGTCTCGGGGTTTCCTCCTCCTTGAGTGCTCGTTCGCAGTCGCATTACTCCGAAATCGTCCACGGGGGTTTCAAGATCTTCAAGCGAAAGCGGCGGATGCGAAAGTGGTGAATTCGACGTAAACTTCGACGTCGACGTAAACGATGATTTAGCAGAAACCGACGGTGTAACTCCCAACCTATCCCTCTCCCTCTCTCTCTCCCTCTCTCTATCTCTCTCTCTATCTCTCGACGAAGACCGCGAAGGTGGATGAGAAAGACTCAAAGGCTCCTCATCCACATCATCCACCACAACCCCATGCAACCATCCTTCCTGCTTAGCTCTACTCCCCGCCATCGCAGCAAGAACCTCACTCCCTACTTTCGAAGTCGACAGATCCAACGCGGAAGTATCCTGTTCATGGCCTCCGTCATGATCGCCTCCACCCTCACCAGGAGCAATCAAGAATGATTGGTCCACGATAGCGCGATTGGACGATGAGCGTGAGTTTCGACGGGATACTGATACTGATATTGACGGCTCGAATTGCGTGAGGCGTTGATGTTGATATTGATGTGGATCATATTGACCAAGAGAAGAGGACGGATGTTGATGTTGATCGGAATGATGATGGATAAGAGGCGGAGGTGCAGGGACATGCCCATTGAACCGATTAAGCTCCCGCGAATCTTCCAAGCTCGGGAGATGCTTTGACAGCCCCGACGTCTCCGACTCCAAAATCGTCGACAAATCCGAAATCCCAAGTCCCAGCGTATTCGTCGGGACGCCTATCGAGGGAGAAGGAGAGGGAGAAGGCGAGGGCGGAACATGTATATGAACATCGGTGTGTTGAATCGGTATGGTGGATGGTGGTGGAAATAGAGGAATGGGGTTGACAGGGTCTCGATTGGTGGAGGTAGAGTGTATGGATAGGAGGGCTTCTTGGACTGTAGGCCCTGTTTACAGTCACGGATTAATTATGAGACAGATAGACAGACAGCAGACGACAGACAGGCGGAATGAATGAATGGATGAATTATCGGCGGAATGAGGGGAAGACCGTACCTTGGGCCTCTTCAAACGTCTGAGAAGTCGCCGGAGCAGAACGCGGTTCCTTCATCCCGTTCATCCCATTAAGTCCATTCACGTCCCCATTCCCATTCCCACTCCCGGTCCCATTACCATTAACGCCGCCTCTAGCCTTTGAAGCAGCAGCAATCGCAGCAATACTTCCCGACGTTTTAGCAGCAACAGCACCTGCAATCCCACTAAACGACGTCGTCGCCACCGGCGATTCAGTATTATACAACCCCAACCCATTCTTATCATCTTGGTTCAAGAACGGTTCGTTGAGGTGATGCGTGAGGTCGATGGTGAGAATGGGAACGTCTTCCTGAGATTTCTTCGGACGAAGTTGGGGAGCAGAGACACTTCGTTCGCCATGGATAGACTTTCTGAGAGCACTGATGGTACCGAAAGCTGACTTCTGACCTGATGCGGTTGAGGAAGACGAGGATGCTGACACGGGGGCATTAAAAGAAATATGACCCGCATGTTGGTTGACGAGATGTGTAGTGGTACTTGACCGATGAGCTAACGTCGAATGCGCTATAGGCTGATTCAACGGCGGAGGTGGTGGTGGGGATTGAGAATGACTTGATCTCTGTTGCTGATGATGAGAGTTGGAGTTGTTATGATGGTGATGGTGATTTTTCCCCGAACCAAAAGGGAGTAAGTTGCGTAACGAGCGAAACGTTGCAAGTCCGCCGCCAGTGCTGGACGCAGGAGCCGTAGCAGAATTATTACTATTCGAAGAAGAAGACGTAGAAGCAACAGCAGCAGTCGTAGATGATGTTGCCTTTGCTGGAGCCTCGCTTACTGCGAGGTGTCTTGATTGTGAAACCAAACCGAAGGGATGCGTCGAATGAAGGGGGTTGGGGAAGCCACTACCACCTGTCCTGAGGGACTTGATAGGAATATGCGATTGAGACTGCTTTTCGCCGAGCCAGTGTTGTCCATGGTCAGTGGACGAATCTTCTTTTAGCCCAATGAGTTGGACCTATGGCCAGGCAGTAAAAAATTCAACCGTTACAGACTTACTTCTCCCGAGTGCCTCTCTCTTCTCCAACCTCGCCGAAAAACTAATTAAGAACTCGCCCGTTCTCTGTGCGAGATGCACGCGCGCCAAGGAAGAATTAAGGAGTAGAGGGTATGGTTGGTGTTATCGAGTCGACGCGATGACCATTTTCTGGTAAGAATTTGGAGGACTGGGGTGGAGGTGAAGGGAGAATGCGGAGGTAGTCTAGGCCAACTTTCTCTCGCTCGTCACTGCAAAACTCTCACAAAGACCTCTGCTTGCACCAGAGATCGGACGACTCCGTTTTCAGCAACTTTCAGACTCCTTCCCAATTCTTCCACGTGATCCTTTCGGGACCAGACCACACCTTTTGCTTGAATCGCTTTGACTGCAGCAACGAGGGCTCAAAGGAGTGCACTCTCTCAGTGTGCCTTCCTCATTGATATATCAGAACTCGAACCCTGACCAGAAAGCTCCCAACGGCTCAGCATCGGCGAAATTCCCTTCCCCATTCTGTAACTTCCTCCTCCATCACCCCAAACCTGATTTCAATTGAACTCAATACAATCCTCAGGTCCAACTCCACCCCGCAGTGATTCTCTTCCTTTCAACTAGGACTTGCAACTACCTCCAATTCGTTTTATATACAAACACAGAAAGTATATCCCCACAATGTCAATCCCGTTGCAGGGTCCCGCAGAACCCTCGTCGGGCTAACATAATAATCTCTCAAGTGTCATTGGAGCCCTATCTGTCCCCACTCACCTCGTTTTTTTCTGTCCCTATAGGTCTGGACCCTCGTTTTCGTATGCTTGTTTGCACGCACACACACATGCATGCATGTATGCAGGGTTGAATCATTCGGACGTTGGCGCGATTCTCGAACAACAAATCATCCGGTCATATCGTCTGTATCTTCCCTTTCAAGAACCCCGCATCTGATCAAAGTAACCGCAAGTTCCAGTACGTATTTTCTTAACCACGCAACCAATAACCCCCTACTATTCAGCAATACGTTTCCTCCGACCTGATAGAATCCGATTCCTATGTCAGAACACCCCCATCTCGATCTCTCCGAACAACCACTCGCGATTTCCGAGGTGTCTTCTCTCGACTCCGCTCGGTCCCGGTCCCCTCATCATCGAAATCGAAATCACAATCGCATCTACGTATATGCGAATCAAATCTCCACTTCCAGTTGCGCAATGCGCTCCTGTGGGTAATTTACAATTTACAATACTTACTCTGTGCTTTAAGCCCCCCTTGCAACCGCTGGCGAGAAAACAACCTCTCGTAATCGACTCTCATTGGCTGGATCTCTCACTCGTGGTTATCTCGTCTCCGACAACCCATCGGCGGAATCTCTCTTGGAGATTGCAGGTTCTTACCTTGGATGTACCATCTTATCTCACCCACTTACTGTTCCTCGCCACTCGGATCCTTGGATTTCATTTCCGATACGCTCCAACTTCTGTCGTTCTCTGCGAACCTGGATGATGCGTTTTTTTTTCTGGTGTCCGATGGGTACGTGCTCGGACGTACCGTACGGGCGAGACTCACTCCACTCGTGCATAACGCAGTGTACATACAGGTGACGCGATGGATTTACATATCACGATCATGATCGTAATCACCTCACCCCCATTCTATGGCTGTACTGTACTGTGCTGGTCCTGCCTTGTGTGTGGGCACGTATTGGCGCTGGCACCACAAGAGGGTACCTTCGAATCCGGAGCTTAAACACCCCACAAGACCTCTATCACGATAATAATCCAACTCTATCCTCATTCTCATCCACGCAAATCTCATATCGTATGCATATCATGAAGTATCACATCATATGCCCTCGTCACACTTTTGATCGACTGACCTCTCGATTCGATTCGACCTTCTGGATCCTCAGTCTCCATATAGCTTCGCGCAGGTATTATAATCTATAGCACGCTGTTACTAGTACTGTATACTCGCCTCGCCTCGATGATGCCTGTCTGCGAAGCACCGTGGTGTCGTGTGCCCCCTATGTTCTAGATCTATTATAGTATCACTTGATTCGATTCACAGTCACTTTCTTTCACCTTCACTCTCATCACTTTCAAGCAAATCTAAACCAAAACGCGAATCGACCGAGCTTGGATATCGGACATCCTGTATGCACATGTACATGCACGAAACAGATAACTTACTAAAGTCAAAGAAGCCCCCACAAAAACCCGGTATCTAAACTAATTACCCTCTCTTCTTTCATATTCTATCATCATACGTATACGTGTAGTTGCAGCTGTACTGTATCACAGCCCTGTATGCCGTACGCGGTACGGTGCATACCGTAGCATCGTAACCCCGTATTTCCGTACATTGCACTCTAGAGTCTAGACACATGTACTATAGTCACCTCCTTCACTTCCAGGATGCAAACGCACGCGCACACGGAGGGATTATGGATCACGGAGGGGGATTATAGTTTTCGGCACAGTCTTTTCTCCGATTACCAGGGATCGTCTCGTTCGCGTTCCAAACTTCCAATAGGAAACTCATCTGACTGATTGGAGTTCATGGACTCGAATGCAGAATGCATGCATGCTTCCACTTTGAGGCTTTCGTACCCTTTCGAGGTTTTCGTACCCTATTCGAACACTAGAACGACGCGCGGAAACAATGGAACAGGAACAATGGAACTTGAACAAGGGGAACACGGACGTCCGAGTCTGCTGTGAAGTCTATGACGACATTGCGTCAATTTCGGGATTGACTAAGTGGCCGTATACGTACAATCTGTATTCGTGGTATCGCACGCTGGGATAGCAGATAACATCGTCCCTCGTCCCTCGTCACTTATACTAAGTCTACTGTGGGGGCATTGCGCATATAGTGATATATACTCACTGTACTGAATATGTATACGTATTGTGAAGGCCCGCTTCCCTCCACCTGCTTCTACACGTACCTCCACGAGGATTTATAGTTATCAAACTCAATGACGAACTCCAGAGGTCTGTGGTCGAGAACACTAACACGAACTTGAACACGCACTGGAGAAGGAGAAGGAGAAAAAGTCAGAAACGGCTTTTGAAGTGAATGCCTTTGAATTTGCATACAGGAACAAGTTTTCTCAGAAGGCCCAGGTTGTCGTAAGTAAACTGGAATTAGTTGGAATGACTGGAATAGACGTATTTCTGCATCCTGCATGTTGCGGCGAAGAATCCTGATTCCTGAATGTCCAGACGTCCGAGTCCCTGCATAACTCACTGGCACCCTTTGAGGGGCGAGAACACGAGTTGAGATGAGATAAAGCCGCTCTTGTGAGAGTAATCACGAATAACCAGGTACTCACTCTCAGGCTGTTCGCACTTACTATATACTATATTGTCCAGACTGGAGAATCGATTGGATTCAATCGTGATCGTGAAGTTATACTAGAATACCAATACCAATACATGTACATGTCGCAGTCTCGTCCTCGGGGCCCATTGAAAATTGCATGCGTCATTATAATTACAAATTGATACAATTTCTCCCGCGGCTTCCTCGTGGGTTTTGCATGCGCATTTGCGAATGGCGATTGGGGATGGGATGCGGGGAAGGGGAGGGGGAGGGGAGGGTGCGTTACAATACGTGTGTAGGGATCCGGACATGTCGACGTCGTTAACGTTGTGGTTGTGGGCGATAGCAATGATGTGGTATGATCATGTCGGGCGGGATCAAAGAGAGTGTGTGGATGAAGGTAGTGGTGGTATCGTCCAAGTCAGCGATACAATTCGGTGTACAGAGGCTACAGCTACACAAATTGAGCTCTTTCATCCTCTCCCTCTCGTCTCGTCTCCGTCTCACTAACACTCCCTTACGCTTCTCCCCACCCCACCATGTCCAAGAGGACCCCAAAAAGAAAATCGAAGCAAAAAAAATACTAAATCACAGGAAACTCACAACTTCCAAAACTCCAAACTCGCAGCAGCTCTCTCGAAAGGATATACTCCTCCCCATCCTTCCACACTCCTCTGACTCTCCTCCACTGCACTTCTCAATTCCGTCAGTGCGGCTTTGGCGATGACTTTATCGTTGACTCTGCCTGATTCGAGTTCTTCGCGGGTGCTTTGAAGGGCTTGTGAAATATCCGCATCGATTTCCGCAAAAATCAACTCGAGATTATGGGCCTCTTCGTTATCCGAATCCGAAATCAAACTCCCAGTTGAAGTCGTATCGTCGGAAGATGACGAAGAAGAGGTAGTCGTACTGAGTCCCGCATCGGAACGCGCATCATCTTGGTCTTGCTGATCCTGCTGATCAGGATTTGTATCGGAGATTGAGGAGCTCGTAGACTCGGAAGACGGCGAGGGCGATCTGGACTCTCTTTCTCTTTCCCTTTCTCTTTCCCTTTCCCTTTCCATACTCTCACTCTCGGAGTCTTTCCACTCGAATCCGATCGTAGCTCTCACGACACTGGCCAAAACCCTCAACGAATCCAAACCCAACCCAACACCGTACAACGATCGTGCTCTCACGAGTGTACTTCCTAATTCCGGTCCTGGGATCATCGTTCCATCCGTTTGGCGTTTCTGGAAGAGAGGAGGCAATGTGGTTGTGATTGTAGAGGGAGGAGAATTGAGATTGGAATTGGGGATGAATGTGGTGATAGTGTCGTTTGATGCATTTGTGGAAGAGAGGGAAGAGGTGTCTTTGGAGGTTATGAGACGAGTATTTGAGAGTGTGTTGTTGATTTGCGTTTGTGTTAATCGTTGACGAGCGGCGAGAGCAAAAGTTGATGTTACAGTTGGATCCGAAGCAAGCACATTTCGTACAATCGCTCGAAGACTGTCCACAGTGTCATCATAACAGCAAGCAAAAGATAGGGGTAAAGGGAAAAGAGCGAGAATGAGATTAAAAAAAGCTCAGTAGAAGTGAAATTGGTACTCACTCGTCGATAGAGACGTTGGCGAGAAAGGTATCCACCATGAGGTTTCTATCAAAATGCAAATAGATGTAAGTTCCGAGGCCAAGCGGGGGATGAGAGGGAATATGAATATGATGGTGCGGGAGCGAGATCAATATATGATGAAGGCGGGAGTGGAATGAGATGAAAACACGCACACATGACCTAGGATAGGACGACCTTCACGAGCACGGCTGGCTGGTTTGGGTACTGGCATGATTGTGGAGGTATGTGATATGTCTGTTGTGCAATGAGAGACAGAAGGCGAATGGAATGAACACTCGGAGTCGGAGTGGCGCAATGAAGCAATGCGGAAATGGGGGTAGTTATACAATGGCAATGACGGGGGTCAAGGTCCGATAATCGTGAGGCACAAACGAGGATCACAAAGCAAAAGATGCAAGGGGGGGAAGATACAACAGAGAAATAGCAGTGATGGAATATATAAGCAGCGAAGGAAAAAAAAAACAAAGCGAATCAGGATCGATTCTGGTATAGTATCCTCCCGCCGAACTAGCGTTGATAGTTGATAGAGAGATAGATGGGGACGCAAGGGAAGACGAAATGGAGATTGTATATTCCCGGGAAACTAGCGTGATGAATGTCGTGTGTTATGTTTCAGAAGGGGAGAGGAGGAGGGGGTACCGGCGAGGTATTATCGAGGTGATATGTATGGAGGTATGGGTTTTATACCCAACCGGTCTGACATCTGCGTCATGGCGCCAACGAGCAAGGGGAAGGAAAGGGTATGAAATGCATGAGAGGACCCATGGGATCGGAAGGGGGTACGAAAGAGCGAGTGCACAGCAATTTAGATCCCTTCCTGGTCAGTCGCATTGGCTCCCACTCCATCGGTTGGTCCTTGTTACGATCGGTCGGGCGGGGTGGCCGGAGAGGGGAAAGAAAACCCAAAAATATAGTAATACTGAATGAGACTCGGAAGGGAGAGAAGGAAATTGCAAAAAGGAACAAATACTTGGCAATGAGGCGTTTGAGTTGGGGTCAGAGGTGTTGTGTCAACGCCCCCGATGTGGATGCGAGTGATTCAGTGATTCAGTGAATAGATGGAAGAGAGACCCAAGCCAAGGGATTGAACCATGGGATACGGTACGCACGCTGGTGCCAGACTTCGACTGATCACGACCCTGTTCGATGGACACAAGACAGAATAGATATCGATCCAAAGATTCTGATTCCTTATTCTCCTCAGGCTCCAGTTGGCCAGGGTTGACTGTCAGAGTGCGTGGCGATGGAATCAGATTTCAGATGTAGATAACAAACAGAGGGAGAAGATGACCTCGGGAATCGGGGAATGAAAAAAAAAATGAGGGTGGACGGCAGTGTTACAGGATTATACAGTAGGGTGGTGGTGGACCGGATGGCAGCATTCGGAGGACACGGTTGCCAGAAACTGAATGAGCGCGCATACAAACCCTGGCCAGGTCTCAGAGAAGGGAGAGTATCAAAACTCGAACTTGGGGACTTGTTGCCTTGTCACTCCATGATGCCAAACCTCGTGGTCCTCGTGGATCTCGTCCCGTCCTGCCAGGGTATTGTATATCGTCCCTGTATTGTCTACAGCAGATGGATCGTTCGCTCCCATGGACGTGGCATGGCATCCTGAAACCCGATGGAGTCAATCTTTGACTACGGTGCGAAGGCCACTGCACACTTCCGTACCGCACCTGGCACCTGTCTGCGCTTGAAAATTTGTTTGCCTTTGCCCGTTGGAATAGAACTCTCTTGCGAAGTAATATTATTTATTCGCCGAGAGATTCATTGCAGTTTTGATCATCAATTTGGGAGGATCTTGTGATCAGATTGTGTCACTTGTCCAAAGACAGCTGGTGGTGTTGTTGGTGGGTGGGTCGAGTTAAGTATGGTAACTGTAAGCGTCATCATCAAGATCCTCATCTCCCCCTCCTCTCCCTCGGAATTACTGAATAAACAGTTCGCTCTTTCTAGCCACTCGCAGTGAGACATCGCTTTCCCGGCCGGCAATTAAACAGGTATCGTTCGAGGGAAGGGAAGCACTTCTTGAAAATTATAAAACATATCAGGAAATCCTGAAGCAACAAATTCCTTTCCGAAGCAGAAGAAAGAAAACGCCAAATGGGCGAAAGTCGGTACCAAGCCAGGATGGCTGTGGGTGTGGTAATTTCGGGATCCTGACGACTTGTTATTGAATATTGAATCCTGACTCGGAATCCCCGCACATGTCATGATCATTTGAGTTGCACCCTTCCACTGGCAATCCAAAACAAATCACAGATTATGAAAAAATTCAAGAAAATCGTGCTATTTGCGCCCTGAGCTGTGTTGGTTGTTTGAGTTGTATCACAAAACAGGGTATAAAGGGAGCAACTCATTCGTCCTATGGTTATCGGACATCAGAAACACGCAACTCACCTCCGCACCAACAACACTTCTCGGCACTCTCTTCTCGTCCAACGTTATCACCTCACCACCAACATAACCATGACCCAATTACAAGCTCACACTCACCACACTCTCTCACATCCTCAAACTCAGCAGACACAAACACATGCACACGAAGCACACCCACAAGAAACCTTCACCCTCGGCCCTTTCAGAAACGCTCCGAGGCTCTGGACGGGTCTCTGGCAACTAAGCAGTAATGCCTGGGGAAGTGTCCCTGCAGCCAAGGTTCGCGCGGAGATGACGAGATATGCTGAAATGGGTTACACTGCTTTTGGTACGTTTTCTTCTGTGGTCTGGGTTAAGCAGCTCCATCAAAGGCACACACCCTTCCCCCTTGCCCGCGAAAACGATTTCTCCGTTTGACATTGCTATATGATGCATGCTCATCTGCTTGTTCCGCTAATGCTGGTGTTTTCTCGGGTCGGGTGCTGCGATGGCTTAATCTCGGGGATATGTTGCTGACGTGCTGTGGTAAATGCAGATATGGCACGTCGTTTTCACTTCCGCTCATTAACTCAAAACGAACCCCCACTGAAACTTTTTTCCCGTCTCGTCATCATTGACATGACATGGCACCTCGGGCTTTCTTCAGGGTAAGTCACTCGCTCCGAAACTCACACATTGTAAACACGCTCCTAATACATGAATGTGTACGCCTGCGGTAATGCGACACCACTTCTGTTCCATTCTATCAACAACAACATCAACATCAAAACGACATCATAATGCGGAAAACTGTTTGCGGGATCGTGAAAATATCATATTGACTATTCGACTTTACCAGCGGATCACTACGGGAGCTCCGAGATCCTGTTCGTGAGTGTCATGTTTTGCGTTGTCTATCACACTATTCTCGCGATCTTCTCCTTCTATTCGGTCGCTCCGACAGACTTCTATCCCTGTCTTTCCACCCGCCTGCGACCTCCCTCAAACAGGGGGTCACACAGCAGAAAAAAATATGTGGCCCTAAATTAACTACTCTGCTTCTTTCAGGGACAATTCCGCCGAATGCTTCTTGCACATTCGGAGCATGAAGATAATAATGGACACAGTGGTCAATCGCCATTGAATACAGGCGGGAGGATATCGATTATTGGCGCGACGAAGTGGTGTGTTTTTGATCAGACGGATCCGACACCTTCTGTTGTCAGAACGGCGGTGCAGGAACGTATGGAACGAATGCAGACGAGGAGTGTTGATCTTTTGCAGGTTCGTCAAGTTTCTTTTTTAATTCGATTTTGATAAGGTTTCTCATTTATTTTCCCCCGATTTCTGATAATTTTACGTTCTTCATTCTCACACTTTATTTATTTATCTCTTTATTGGGCTTTATGATTTATCGTTAACAGTTCCATTGGCAACATTACCAAAATAAAAACTATCTCAAAGCCCTCCGGAACTCTCCCAGCTCCGAGACGAAGGAGTTATATCAGCCATTGGGTTATGCAATTTTGATTCCATACGAACAGATGAGATCTGCACAGAATTGGGTCCTGGGACCATTGTGTCGAATCAAGTACAGGTGAGTGATTGAAAGGAGATTGTGTACGTCAAGTGGTGGGGAGTTGGTTCGTCTGGTACCCTCTCCCCACCACAAACACAAGAACCATGAGTAAATTCTCATGCGGGGAGTTGTGCATTATGTTTTGAAACAGACTGGTGGAGAGGGTGTGTGCGTATGTATGCGGATGCGGTGCCTGGCGCATCATGACATACCACACATCACGCACCGCGTTGTCATAATGCCTTTCCTCTGGCGAAAAACGTACTTTGCGGCCAGACGTAATATGTGATCTATTTTTGGGTACCAACACGCTTTCTCTTTCCCTGGTATAGTTTTCGATCATCGACAACCGACCATTACATGGAATGAACCATGTTTGCGAGAAGCACGGGTTGAAGTTATTGACGTATGGGACTTTGGTGAGTCCTTGCTTCAATATCCCAAGATTCGACACCTGCCAACACGACTCTTAAAATATAGTGTGGTGGTTTCCTTTCTGACAGATGGCTACGTCAACTAGAACCGGACCTATATTCATCGAATTTGACGCCTTCGCAGAGGAAGGTACGTGCCTCCGGGGGTGTATCTCGTGGCCACATTCTCTCCGATATCTTCAATTCCGAACGCTGGCTCACTCTAATTTTCTTTTCTTCTATTACTTGTTCGCTTGTTCGTCTGTTCGCCTGTCTCGGTGAATGTTGATGGATGATGCGCAGTACCTTGACATGATCCTCAAAGCATGGGGAGACTGGCAACTGTTTCAAACGCTCCTATCAGTCCTGCGATCAATAGGAGATCGACATGGAGGTGTCAGTATTGCTAATGTGGCGACGAGATGGGTGTTGGATCATCAGTTTGTCGGTGCTGTTCTTGTTGGTGAGTCAATACCTCACTTTCCTTTTAGACTCCCTTATTTCTTCGGGATCCGGGCTTCTTCTGATTTTCTGATTCCTGACATTTTGCATTCATTCTGCTCGATTGATGCTCACATGGTATTTTCCGATTTTCCGAATCTTATTCTTTTTAGGATCCAGATTGGGTTTGTCGGATCATACAGATGATAATTTGAAGGTGTATGGGTTTAGGCTTACCGAAGAGGACAAGGCGGATATTGAGGCTGTTTTGGACAAGTCGAATAGTCGCCGGATGATCATCACTATTGGAGATTGTGGGATGGAGTATAGGTGATTTCTTAACGGAGTTGGATAGGATGCGATGGAGCAGGACAGGATTTGAGAGATCGGATACTAGATTGAAACGGGGCCCCTTCGTTTTTGGTCAACGAGTTTCTGTTGGGAGTATAATAGTATCAGTAAGCACTTGAAGATCTGTGCAAGTCCCATCATGGTTCTCTTCGGAAGACGAGTTTGACAGGGATGACCAATTGATATTTTTTTCCTTCTTCTTTCCTCGTTGACTGTCTTACGGTCTTCTAACTCTACCCAAACCTCACCTTCGAACCTCGGATCCAAGACCAATATTACCTCTTATGTACCATATCGCCACAGATCCGTAGCTGAAAGTCCGAGCCCTGCATCCTTAGGCCTTATTCGTCACGAACTTCTAATCCATAAAGTACCGGCATTGTAAACCTCCTACCGCTGAACGTCGAACATTCTCCAAACACAAACACCGAACAATTCCATTTCCACTGGCAGCTGAAAAACGCAGTGCACTTTACGATTATGAAGTATGCATTACAGATAAACCCGGAGAGAGTTTGAACGACATTTGCTATGCTAAACATTACTCGGCACCCACCCATCTATCCATGATTCATGATCCAATGCTTCAACGAAGCCCATTTATCCAGGGTCCCATATACACTTAAAACCAACTCGTACACATGCATATTTACTAACGATCCGCTCGTGAGGGGCCGTGTCATGTTGAACGTTGAACATTGGCAGGTACTGTTATTGTGCCTTGGAAATGCCGAATGCCAGTGGTGTGCGCTTTGCCATGTCAATAATGTCAATCCAACCACCAATATCAACGTTCTGACATTCGTTAGTCATTGACGATATCGGATATCTTGACACTGGGGCGCTCCGATATTCTCTGCGTATTGTAGGTGTCAGAATATCATGACGCTTTCTCCAGTTGGTTATAGATATTAGATATGGTACTGGCAAAACTTCGCTTTGGAAAAAAGTCTATCTGGGACTCGGAGCCAGTTGACACATGCGTACGGCACACTGAGACTGGTTAGTAACTTACGGCCATTTGGATGCCGAGTGCTTATGGAGGAATGATGGATATGAGTTGATTGACCTCTTTGCCCTTGGGACCTAACGTTACCCTCAGGCTCAGAATCAGAGGTACGATCAGTATTCTGTTAGAATGTTATGGCTTTGCGAGAGGCATGAGCTAAGATGACTTCGGGCGCGCCGGTCGATGTCGTTCTCAAGACTCGGCGAAAGCACAGTTATCTCGTGAAAAACCGTTGAGAGTTAGTCTAGAGACCGTTCCTCGATTGACACAAGAATGCGGCACGGATTCAAAGGGCGAGGGAAGTCAAGATAACAGCAGTGGGAATCTCTTGCAAGAAATGACATGACATACAAAACAGCAAATGAACAAAACCATTGTACACGACTGATTCGGTCTCGTTGATACGGACTGTCGTAAGGATTACACTAGGCGTCCCTGATGCCTCAGGCGCACTTAAGCATCATCACCCACTGTCACCCAACTCTGTCTCTTCCTGTCCTTCCTGAGAGAAAACCACAATATTAGCAAGCGAACAAACAGCTTCCCATCTCGCGCAGTAACAGATCTCAACAATAATAGAAATGCTCACTTACTCGGCTTGATCCCAGTCGGTATACCTAAGATGAAGTTTAACCGTCTTGACTTCAAACCCTCGGAAGTCAAGCTTGACTGATCTCGTCATATCATCGCCCTCTCCCGAACAAACCACGCACAACTCTTCGCAGTCATCCTCATCTTCCAACAAGTTCGTAACCACGGCCCTGACAACTGGGAGATGTCTCGCAATCTGGAGCTTGATCCGAGAATGTCCACCGAAGGCTTCGTAGAGCCTCAACACGACAGTTGTCGTAATGGGAGATTTGGTGGTGGCAAGGCTGGCACAGCTGATAAAGTCATCATCTTCGCCTCGTTTGATCGTCTCGAGGAATACGTTCCCGGTACCCTCGATGCTCAGAGGCGGCTTGATCTTCAACAGATGATTCGCAACATCATCAGGGATATATCGCACTGCCCAAGATTCAAGCCCAAAAGAACAGAAAAGGAAGAAAAAGAAAGAAACACATGCATCAGTGAAATCCTAATATCTCATCCATATCCCGCTATCGGATGGGGGTAACGTAAATACGTACCGTGAAGAGGCGAGTTGAATAAGAACGCCGCCGTGGGGACATCGGACTCTAGGAAGTGCCCTTGGTGGGGTAAGACTCCCCAGGCAAACGAATGAGTACCCATGTCTTGCTCGGCATCAGGCGCGGTAGCTGTGGTGAAAGGGACGGAGGTAAATCAGTACCATGAGAACGGCTCCGAAGGAGGGGTGCGAATGGATCGCATGGATATTGGGGTATGTGTATGAGAGACCGCCGATCGCCTTGACTTACCCGCTCGCAAGAGTGAGATTCTCAGAACATTCCCCCGACAGGAGAAGCCGTACTTGGATTCTGACAGAATGGCGACTCCGTATCCGAACTCGCTAAGATCCGCATACTACATCGCAAAAAGAGGGTAGGGACGGGAGGAAGGGGGTGGTGTGGTGTTTCAATTAACGTGTTCCAGGAAATTTCCGAGACAGATAGGCTACTTACCTTGTGTCCACATACTTCAAATTTGGCCATGTCCCAGGTGGTGTTCTTGTGTGTGGGGCGCTGGACATGCCCGAATTGTGTTTCGTATGTGGCCGTGTCACTGCGAATATCAAGAGGCAGTTCAACTGAGAGATAGGATATCAATCAGCGCGTTCTGTCTTTGACAGCGGAGAACGCACATTTCAAGAACTTGTGACGCTCGTGCCAGTCCACGACGGCATCGAACAAGAACATGGACCTAGAATTACACTTGACAGTCGCTGTTTGTTTTTCATTAAGCACTGTTTAACGCCGTCATGTCTAAATGCGTACCCGCGATGGCGTCTAGGGAGATCTGCGAAACCAATCAATTTGACATACCCAAAAAAACGCGGCGGAATACGCACAGTCACAGTAATCTTGCTCTGGCCTATCTTTGTTTCCGCTCTGATGGCAGCACGAAGAGGTCCATTTGCAACGACTGAAATATTCGAGAATTCTAGAGGATGGGCGGTTTCAAGGTGGTGAACTTCCACATCTGTTGACCTCGGTCAGTACCCTGGTTCCCGACTGAGGGAAGCCACCTACCCCATGCGTCCCAGTAATTAGGCCTGTCATCGAATAAAACTAGACCACCTGTCTGGCCCTTGGCGATTAACTCCCGTCTGCTTGCTGGTCAATATCAATTAATTGCCAAGGAATAATTGGCTTACTCGAGCTCGACGTCCACAAGACTGGTGATTCTCCCACCGGAGATCGTCAATTGAACACTCGAGTTTCTGAGGACAAAGTGGCCCGAACCATTGGTGAACACTATATTTTCAGTGTAATTGTATCAGAGATGTAAATGTCCCTAATGGAGATCAAGAACTCACCCGAAGCGGGCATGCAATCCGCATAAAGACCTCTGCTGCACGAGACGTGGCCACCATCAGTGCAATCCATTAGAGCATACCCACATGAGTTATCTTTGTCGATCTGAACCATTTTCGAGCTCAAGAAGGACCGTTGTGTCAAAGGGATTTTGATGACATCGCGGCGTGGGAAAAATGTGGTATTGAGAGCGACGACGCTCCCCGACGGGGTTTCTTTCAGTGGTTTGAGGGAAATTCGAGATGGGAGCGGGATGAGGGCCTCAATCGCCTCATCAATCAACTTCTCGACATCTTCGCGCACCTCTGCGTACAGCTTCTCAGCATCTTTGTAAACCATTCCACTAATCCAAAGTCAGTTCGGTTCATCAATGCAACACACCAGAATCTGACATACATGGCAGAACCTGGCAAGACTGTGACAATGGTCAGATAGGTGCTTATCAGGAATGGAATCCTCGAAACTGACCATCATGGACTATAATATGATAGGGATTAGTTCAAGTGACCGCACAATTCGGGAGGAATTTTCTCAGCGTACATTGGTTCAAAAGGACCTTCTCCCAACAGTCATCGATCGTATTCTTGGGATACACGTAATCCGTGTTGTAGAACTCATAGAGTGATGCAAGGGTTCCCAAAAGCTGAAAGGCGGTAATTTAGCATCAGAATACACTTGCATTAGAGTGACCGACTTCGATATCCCGTAACAATATTTCAGACTTGCGATTTCCCTTCTTAATCGACCCTGGACTGACAGTAAGATCTTGGAAGCCACGAGCCAACAAGAACAGCCCTACCATGAGAGGTATAGGTTCCACGATGGAACTACAACCAGTTTCAGTGATTTAGTTCAATGAGCATCATGATCACGCCGAGAACACCGACCTCTAAATAGAGTTCACCGCTCCTATACGATAGATTAGCCTCTCGGGATTGGATCAAGAGTTCCGACGCACCAATTGGGGAGCTTCGCACCACCTTTTGAATCTTCCAGCAAGACATCAAAGAACTCTTCCACTGAGTGTCCCATATTAACGGTCGGAAGTTCTCTGGACTGGTTTCCAGCTGCGCGAATTCGCCGCAACTACATCCAACCCTGAATGAGATTAAAGTTATGATCGGAAGAAACGTTCGACTGACATTTTCCAGCATTTTTGCGAGTGGTCCTCCTCCTCCGTCACCATTCCCGAACACAAGCAATGACGTATCTGAAGATTCCAAGTTCTAGAAGATGGTCAGGCGGTAATAAAGACCTGAAGAGGGCGCGTCGCACCTTGTGGTTAGTGACACCTTTGTTGACGTCACCAACAGTTGCTTGGGCAGTGTACGTATCTTTCAGGATGGACCACGTGAATGTCAGGACGATATCAGGATGGTAGCATGCATACCGACTGGTGTCATATGACACAAAACTTGGGATCCGTCGATACCGACCCAGTTGAATGTAGAGTGAGGGAAGACGTTGCTATCTTCCCATCAGAATGGAACCACAAACACGAGGCAGCGGACTTACATGTTGTTCCTAGGAAAATCGACATATCAGCGGAGGCCAAGGCAAAATTGCATCGCATCACCCCTACCATGATAACTTCTGAGTGAAGAAGTACTTCATTCCCGCCTGCCGGATCAACTGAGGGTACGCTCCAGTGAGGCCAAACGAATCAGGGAGCCATGCTGTTTCGCATCTTTTTCCGAAACGTGACTCGAAATAGCGCTGTCCGTAAAGGAACTGGCGAACCAAGGCTTCACCGGAAGGCATATTCGCATCGTTTTCAACCCAAGCACCACCAACGAGGTGGAATTTTCCTTCCAAAACTTTTTCCCTTACGCGCTCAAAAAGTCGAGGATAGAGCTACCAACGAGGGTTGGATTTAATAGAGCACATGCAGTTGTAGATGCGTTATCATACCTGTTCAAGCCATTTGTACTGTTGTGCTTGACTACAGGTGAACCTGTGTTCCGGATAACGGTTCATAAGATCGACCTGAGTAGACCACGACCTTGCAACTTTCTGTTGAGTAACGCTGTAGGGCCATAACCTAATGTGGGCAAGACAGCATCAGAATTGTGTGCGCCACGTTGCAAAGAGAGTGGGACTGGCCATGCCGTATCAATATGGCAATAGCCTATACCCCAAATTCGGGCCTTGTTCGGGCCATATTGGTAGATGTCTTTGCCCTTCCGTTCCCAATCTTTTCCAAACACCTGCTCAGCTAGCTTTCGTGCTCGCGAGATGCTAGAGATATCATTGTTATCGAATACGTTCATGATCTCATTCGCGACAACGATGGCCTGATTCTGAAGTGAGGTGTTTCCCGGGAGAGTGTCGGCAATCTCCCTTAAGGTTGTAAAATCTGCCAACAATGCCCACGCATCTTGACGTGGAACCACAAGGTCCGCCGAGTCGAGAGAGAAGTACCTATTCATCTTTAATTTTGATGTTAGCATGGTGCAAGAGCTTCGGAGACAACGCGTACATCGGGGGGCGCAATGGTATCACCGTTCCATGGGACACCAAACATGCCGTTACAGCTCGACTCGATCACGAACTCGTGCTTGCCTTGCTTCCGTGCACCGACTGGAATGATGTACTCCACTCGTCGATCACCTCCGTAGCCACCGGTGATGCCTTGGAGCGGTGTTCCATCTGTACTATAAATCATGGCTTCGCATCCTGGATCGAATTCAACTTCGGTGGAGTTAGCCAGAGTTCGCCGCTTGGAGTGTGTTCAGAGCTCACATTGTACACGTTCGTATTGTTCGAAGTAAGTTGGAATGTTCACTGTCACCTTCCACCAATGGTTGGTCTGTTAAGGGGTGAATGAGGGTTACAACATCGGGAGAAGGAGATATCTGACCCCTGTTGAGGTTTGTCAGTACTCTGCTTGCATCACACTAGAAACGCAACGTACATGATGGCCCGAACCTATCCCCCTTCTTCGCAGGTTTGAACTTCTGCTTCATAGCCTCCTTGAACGAAGGCTTGGACAACCCAGGCGCGCTCCAAACTTGAAGCTTGACATGATTCGCGTCGTCCAACCGGTGTACGAAGAGCATAGATGAGAGATTAACATCCGAGAAGTGTCCCCCCGTGAATGTCGAAAGCCGATTCTTGGTGAGATGCTTGATCCATTTCTCACCGGGACTGTAGTTAACGTTTGGATAGTTTGGGAGTTTCGCGTTGTCCCCCATGTCGACGTAGTCGCTATTGTGAGCTGGCGAAGACGAGAGATGTGTATGTTATATAGCGTCCAAGTGAGATGGACGTTGTGCCCAGGGGTAACGCGGTAACGTCGAGACTCGAGACCGTGGGCGTGGTCAACAACCGTGCCGAACGCCACTGGGGAACCGATCGTTATTGATGTCCAATTTCTACAAATACCATTTATAGCCTTCAATAGTGTCGCTCTCTCGATGAATCGTTTGGATAATTATGCGGTGCTGCGCAGCACCAGTACTACAGATATATAAATTACCGGAACACAGAATACAACGATACTATGCCAATAAGAACCATAGTGAACACAAGAAGAGGGCTAGACACCAAACTTTTGTCCTCGTTCTGCTCCACGATGTCAAGCATGACTCCGGGACCATCGGTTCCCCGACCCGAGAACGTGTAACGACATTACCAGCAGGACGATGGCCTGGGGGTCGTTCTGGGAGGCGTGCTGTTATAAGGACTAGCTGATTTTGTGTTATGCGCATCTTCTGCTTGGGGGCTCCCAACAACATGCCTCGCACAATCCCCCTAGGTCCATACCCGGTCGCACGACTGGAATGATGCCCCCTTCCAACAAGTGAGATAGGGATTTTAGGAACGTCGCCTCGCTCCTGATATAAAACAAATAGGCTCAGAGGCAAGACAAGATAGACTGTGGCAATCGACATACGATAATCATCGGTTCCATTGTGCGAGTCAACCGGACAGGGGTCGCGCACTGTTCCTCCGCAGCCTGATTATCTCTTGCTGGCGGCTCATTTTGTCCTGCGGAAACATGCAAAGGCTTCGGAATAGTAGGGGGACGATGATTGAATGTCGAGTTGTGCTAAGTGAACGAGACGCTTCGTATAAGCGTTGATACGTTGAATGATTGATAAATGTTACTCGCTGGAGGGCAGCTACAGCACCCTATTGAGTAGTAGCTAGATGTATCGGAAGAGGACTCGTCATCATCTTGAATTTCATTTGGGGGAGAACGGCGAAGTGAATCAGTTGCGTCAATTTCTGGTATAGTAGATTCCAGTGGACGATCTTGTTCACGACGACCTCCTCCTGGGAGAGATGCCCTCTTCTGCGATCATCATCAATTTAGAGGACCAAACTAACCACCAGAAATAACGCACCTTTCTAGATATTCTTCGTGGTATTATCGATTTCCAGAACCCCTTTGACGAAGAATCTGGGGAACGAGGTGTCTCTGAAGGTGATCTTCGCTTTCGTAATAGTCGCCGCCTAGATAATCCCGGCTTGGAGACCACATCCGAATTAATTCGTTTCTTGGAAAAGGATATAGTCAAGAATTCCAGCAGCAAACGAAGGCCCTTTCGAAAGGGGGATATCGGCCTTGTATCCTTGCTGGGTGAGTCGGGAGTGGGCATCTATATCGACATCACAATTCGATGAATGATTCGAAAACACCATTGAGGAAACCAAACCTCAATCGGTGTGCTTGGGCGAGGGGTGAGATAACCACTTTGAACGAGCATTCGTTCCATCGCCTTCACAGAAATGATCAGCTTGTGAGATAGAAATGAAAAGAGTTGCTTACGAGATGCCCTTCAGTAGGTCCGTGTGACTAGAAAACATGAGACTGGAAAACCTCAAGGTGAATTAAAACGTACCCCATCTGGGTGAGCAGCCCATCTCTTTCTAAACTCTGTATATAACTCTGCGTGCTCCTTGTAATCCCAACTAAACCACTGTTGAGGCGGCTCTCCTTCCGGTTGGGACCTTGCTACTGCAAGAACCTAGAGAAGATATTCCAGCGATTAGCGGCACATAATAATATCAATTTGAGAAGGTAAGAGGGAACGACGTCGTTGAGAATAGTACAAGATTCGACCATGAGATAACATCGCGAGACTGACCTCTAGATGCTGTGCTCTCGTTAATCGGTTTCCCTCATACATATTGTAATCCGTTTTTGTTGAAAAGATCGAGGTATTACAGGCTCTGGTTCGCTCTCCGGTTCGCTCTAAAAGCTCAGCAATGGGCGGGGACTCTGGAGAGCACAGAGTAGAGCATTAAATGAAAAAATGGAGAGAGCAAGCAACCCCGACAGCCGTGGCCCATTATCCTCGTCCGGGCCACAATCAACACTAGTCGGGGTCGCTTGAACCCGTGACCACAAATTGCATGGGGATGTGGCCTTGTTCATCCTTGGGCGGCCAGTCCAGAAATAGACAAAGGGCGGATCAAACGACCCACAAAAAAACGACAGGGCGGGGCCTTTGTTGAAGACAAACCCCAGCAACGTCAAGTACGAGTGGCTCCCCACAAGCACGACCTGTGGAATGCCCTTGTTCTGGTAAGACGGGAGTCGTGAGTACTAGGGACACCGACTGAGGGAAGTGCTGTCGGAATACCGAGGAACTTACCAGTCAATCACATTCTGAACCGCCGGGGCGCGAAGGTTGTGATCATGAGCACTGGTTGTGGGGGTCGATACCAATCCTACGGAAGCGACCATACCCTCACCTCGCATCCTTGAAAACATGATTTCCCGCGGGTCCGAGGAACCTTCCACAACAAAATCAGGCATTGGAGGTCCACCCTAACCGGACATTTGAGTCCCGTATCCTGGGCTACCCTATTTACGAAATATCAAATCGTGCATCGACTGCGCATACAGAAGGGCCAGGGAATGAAGGCCACGACGCCACTCGGGAATCGCTAGGAAAGCTTGTCGGAACAGGGCGTGTTCGTGTTGGGGACCTATGTGCTGAATTTCCAAGTTGCCAAGGTTTCGTTCTGAACAAAAGCCAAGGATACCATCTCAAAAGAGCGGGATTCCACGTTCAAGGCATAGTTCATGGGGATCATTGACCGGCTCTGCGAACGTTCGTAGTGCGTATCGAGGATCACCTTGTAATGGTTGTCACTTTGAACCTTGCAATTATGGAGGGGTTTGATTATGCTTTAAGATAACAACTGATGGACTGCGGTGAACGATTGAAAGTGTGACGGTTGAGAGAAAGCTTATCTCGATCTTCTGGTGGAACCCAGTCGCTACGGCAAATTGAGGCAGCTCGGAACCATTAGTGGCTAAAGCCAAGTTGTCTGGGCGTGTGAAAATTGAGGCGAACCAATCAGGATGCAAGTTGAAGGATGGTATTGAATGCCCAAAAACGCAAGGCGATTGGCCGGATAATGCAACGCAAAAACCGAAAAGAAGGTGGTAACAAAAAGAAATACTACAAAACAAAGAGATGCGATGATAAGGCAGACGCATATAAGGGTACCTCAAAAGCATTGTACTGTGCATATTGTCCAATATCCGCAGCAGACTAAATACAATCTATTAGTGACGGAGAATGGAGCAAATGAGCCCTATACACGCCTCTTCAAGCATCTTTCCATAGCTTGTACTCCGGGTCATGGACAGCGTGTGGAATACCCATTGGATTGACGGGCAAAAAGACGTACTCATGGGAGTACGAATAGTGTAGGCAAGCAACCAGACGCAACGAGGGGCACCATTCTGCAAGCTTCCGTGACGTCTCGGCAGAGATAACGCTCCAAGTCACCAATGAGGACAGCTTCTTCAAACCCGCCAGCAACGAGAACATCTCCTGATCCTAAGGGTATCCGGTTATTGTTTCAGAACGACGGCGGCCTGGAAAAAAAAGTTATGCGTACCTTCGCATCGAACCAAGTGACGAAACCCAACGAGCGGAGATTAAGTGCATATTTGGCAAGGTGGGCAAGTACAGAAATCAGAGGTCGACGACGATGTGGAAGGCTCAGACGCAAGGAGCGCAAAGTTCCAATGTCCCTAAAATTCTGTATGAAATGCATCCATCCCTCTTCTTCGCCCGGTGGGGCGCATGGGCCGTATATCCATAGATGGGTCAAGCGAGAGGACCCCAGCATCTTCAAGGCAAAACGGGGCGAATTCGTAGTAAGCATTGTTGCTGAAGGGGGGAGCCGGGATTTCTCAGGGGCCCACTTCTCGATATCGTTCCCAGCAACTGTGTCTCTGCTACTGTCTGTCCAGTCAATACGACAGATGTTGGCCTGGGACTGAAAAAATGACGCAAGGTACTGGTCCATTAAGAAGTCGCACCCTATCTTTGACAAACGAGCTCTGCAACTTGCGAGGACCCAAGCGTTAGGGTTCTCGAGGCTGTCGTAAATCCTGAGGTCCTCCAAGTGTGCCAGGCACCCCAAGAGAGCCGAAATCCCACTCCAATACTCAACAGAGCCGATGGTAGGGTCGTCTCCATTGGATATATGAAGTGTTCGGACAAGGGAATGAAAACGTGTGGTCTTCGTAATCAAGGAGCAGAATTGGGCGGTCTCTGGTCTCCTGTTGGATTCAATGTGCTGATAGATGAAAAACTCGGCATCTGCCTGAAGCACACGGGAACTTCGACTCAACACACAGAGGTCTGGCTTTGAAATGTGCTGGAAGATCTCGCGGTAGAGCTCCGCTGGAAGAGTCGATTTGCCTTGCATCTAGTCTGAACCGCCGCTATCACATCTTGTCTGACCAGACGAAAGCAAAAATGACATACCAAAATGCTGAGCAATAGGATGTTGGAGCTGTGATGACAAGACTGTTAGGACGAGAAACCCAAGCAGAACGTCGGGTGGGTGAGAAACGACGAGCGACACGAGGAGGAGGTTGGAACCTCCTCCCGAAATGACGCCACAAGGAATAGACGCCCGATCTGGGCCCAAGAAAGGCAGGGCCGGAATCGTCGATGGGCGTTTCTTTGGTCATATTCTGTCATTGCAGAGGACCAAAAGAAGTTGATGAAGATTTCAAACCACATCTCAACAGCAACTTGATCGTCTCTCCGGTTGCCAGTATTGTGGTTACCAATCGTGTTGGACCATTGTGCGCTGGTGGCCAACCCTCCGCAGCATGGGAAAGTGAGCGCATAGCACCTTCTCGCCCAAAATGGTCATCAAGCAACCTTTTTCTGACCTTGTTGCAAGCATGTACCCCCAATCCCCCGAATGATCTCACCGCTTCCAGAGGTATTGGATGTCCTCGGTGCCAAGAGATTGTCGGGAAGATCGACTCTTTCACGCACCCTCTCACAACACGCGTTGCTCCCGGACAATGAGAAGCAACTTCCCGAGGCTTGGCTTGGTATGATAAGCTTCTAGTACACAAAGAAGCTCTTTATCCGCTTAGGACACTTCTCACTCGTCCGCAGTTAGCGTCACATTCATGCCAACATCTCCAGTGCCAAGCCAAAAATGTGGCCATTTGTTGTATCCCGTCCCAACGGGTTTCAAGACCCCGATCTTTGCGTGGTCCTTGTGGCCCTACCCGAAGGTATCAAGGACACCTGAAAAAAAAAGAGTTCCTTTCAACTCCAATCACTGTCCTCCAAGACTTGCGCTCGCGATGATATATAAGCCTTAGCGACTCTTCCCTGTCCTTCGCGAAGCACGTTGTATAAAGTCTTAGCCCAAGCTTCTTCGTTTCGCCCGGGTACTTCTACTTCGCTCCTCAGGTGTTTGTAGATCGCAGGTCGACTGCATCCCTCTCCTACGCTGCGCGTTTTCTCAACCATTCCAGTCCTTACTATCATACTAATCCACTAGAAAACCATGTCTACCCCCGAGGGCTCAAGGCAGAAAGTAGGTCGACTGGCTCGCCGCATTCATGGTTGGTCATGGCAAGCGGTATGTCCTATGCTCTGTTCGACGTGCCTTTTCAAAATTGACGCAGCACAATAGTTTCCAATTGGTATGGGCACGGGCGCGGTCTACGTCACCATGTCAGGGCTGAAGAACCACTCGCCTGTCCTCACCACCATTGAGACCATCTTCTACTTCATCAACATCTCGCTCTTCTTGCTCAATACTACCACTCTTCTCTTACAAGCCATCCGTACGCCCTTCATTCCTTTGTAGTATTCAATACCGATGATTGGTTCTAGTCTTCCCGAGGCAAGCACTCCGGTTAATTCAGGATCCCGTCAAGAGTATATTCGTTCCCCTGGTTGTAAGTTTCCTGTCTTCCGGTTCGACTCATTCTCACGGACGTTCCGAATATCAGGTCCTCTCTTTCGCAACTATTATCATCGGTACAATAAACTATGCGGTTCCTACCGGACACATATCACCGGGTTTCATATATGCAATGTTCTGGTATGTGTCACGTCCTGAAAATATACTGTAATCAAACGTTGATCTCGATTTCCGTAGGGTCTACGTCGCATTCTCCCTGATCGTCTGTTTCCCGATGCTCATGATTTGGTTCAACAAACCACATGATCTCAAGACCTTCACTCCTGCCTGGGCATTCCTTGTGAGTGCCAATATCACGATGAAGGGTCATTATCACTGAATACGCCAACGTTGCACACAGATTTTCCCGATGGTTAGTTCCCTCCCTTTCACACTGTCGTTGACTTCACTCATGTGTGATCTGCAGATGCTTGTTGGTGTCGTTGCCTTCAACGTGCTGAAGGTGATACCTTCCGACCAGACGCGCGCCATCGGTGTGCTGCTCACAGGATACGCATTCCAAGGTACACCAATCTCTTCTCTTCCGTCCATATTGCTTCTCACGCTCACTGGGTCAATTCAGGTCTCGGGTTCTTTATGACCTTCTTCTACATCTGTATCTACGTCATTCGGTAAGTGCTCAAGCATTTCTGCCAAGGAAGAATATTAAACTTTTGAATTCTACAGGATCATGACAGTATGTCCTTGGCCTGCAATTTCAAATGCTTGGACCTGATTCACCATTTGTGGTAGACTGGATTCTTGGAAGGTCATCAAGCCAATGGAGCGTTCGTCGCATGTGGCCCACCCGGGTTCACTGCTCTCGCGTTGATCAACCTTGGTAGGAAGGCACAGGAGATGTAAAGGTCTGATCATCTAGTTTCATCTCAATAGTGCTGATTATCGCATTTTTTAGACTCCCGTTGCACGGCCTGGTTTCCCAACAAGCTGGAGAAATCTTCTTTGCTACGAGTGTTCTCTCTGGACTGTTGCTCTTTGGCTTGGCGTTGTTCTTCTTTGTCTTTGGTGTGATGCCATACTGGTTCAAACTTCACAAGCATCTGCATGAGATTCTCGGATGTGAGTCGTGTTTCATGCACATTTATTGACAAAAGACCAACTTCTTTTCCTTCACCAGGTTGGGCTTTGACTTTCCCAAATGGTGAGTGGCCCTTGAGATTTTCATTCGTTGAATAGCAGTTCTGATTGTTTCCCAGTTGGCTGGATCTCCACCATCCGGGTTCTCGGAGACATCTTTGAGTTGGACGGGTTCTTTACCTGGCATCTCGTCATGGTGATCATCATGATTATGATCTGGGGCATTCTTATCGTCCTCACCGCCTGGGCTTTCTGGCGCGGTGACATCTTCTTGGCTAAAGAGGAGGATATCCTCAAGGACACGTTTGTTGGTTCGGAAGTGAACGAGAAGGAACTCGGTAATCAGTACGATCCTTCTGAGAGGGATACCCCCACTCCCATGGCACACTACCCTCAACAACCGCGATCGTCTTTCAGTCACGTTTGAGCTTTGCTTGATGAGATCGTCATTCGGACTACTACTCCCCTCGGACTCGGACAATCCTTTCCCTTTTGTCATAGATCTGTAGATATAGCTGGCTAGAATCTTTGAGGAAACGGACCTTCTACCTCGTACCCATTGGATACGCATATCGTACACCTTACTCTGCATGGACTCTCGGTAGATGACCGTCGTCAGTAGAATGGAGCCCATTTAAAATTTTCGCGATTCCTCGGACTTCGATGGAACGATCGTAGATACTACATGTCAAGATACGACTCTGATTGAGCAATGAGCATTACCTTTTTGCCTTCTTTTTGGATTGCGATGATGATCCCTCCTCAATCCGTCGTTTACTGCCTTCCGCCTCGGGCGCCTGAGGTTCACTGTTGTCGCCGTCCCGAGCGCGTTGTCGAAAATAATCCCAAACCAATGTATCTTCGTAGGGCGCATCAAAGTTCGGCGACGTAGGAGGATAGAACCAATAGTTGAATGCCATGTGGATACCATCCCCATCAGTAGACGATGTCGAGGTAACTTCGTGCCACCACGAAGCGGGGAGATAAAGCATCTCGCCTGCGTTGAGCTCAACGACATATGGCATGGTTGCCCTCTTGAGACCTGGGAAGTCTTCAATAGATACTTTAGGGGGCGGAATGGCAGTCGTGGGGATACCAAGGTGATTATGAAGTAACGCGGTGGGAATTTTGGAAAAGTGCGATGGTTCACCACTTTCGTTGCTTTCGGTATCACCGTCTTCTTCGTGTCCGAGATTCTTCTCGTCTTCATCTGTCTCAGTCCCTTCTCCATCTGATTGAGCATTGAATCCGGAGGGACCGGCTGCTGCTACTCCCTCGTCATCCTCATCTCCCAAGCCCGCCATAAGCGCGTCGAAATCGTCAACTTCGTCTTCCATCCCGAATTCATCTCCTTCATCTAGGGTATACTGCGCCAATTCATCAAGAGCATCGTCGTGCGCCCTCATCAGGGCCTTTCTCTCCTTAGAGAGCGCTTTGTTCTTTCCTTTCCCTTTTGGCAGGTTCTCCATTTGCTGTTCGATGGCCTTGATTCGCGCATGCAATGCAACACGAATAGGGAGGCCGTCAGAGCGAACCGGGCCATCTTTGTACGAAATTAATCCACTCGGGTGGAGTACGTCGAGTTTGCCATAAGGGTACAGATTTTTGATTTCATGGGGAGGATAAAGAACGAATCGTTTTCGGCCTTGGAGAAGGCAATATAGATTGTCGTGAAAATCGTGGTGCTGGTCACTTGAATGAGAATGGAGAGATGATCAGAAAGCGGAGGGGCTCACAAGTCCGGAAGACGAGCCATCTTTGGATTTTCCGAGCCATAGATTGACTTGTTGTAGGAATAGATTTCCCATGATTCGAGGTACCAGTGGAAAATCATCCGTCAAGGCACTCGCTGGGGGCGGTATGAATGTTTGCCTGTCGGGATCGCCCTCCGTATATTGGGTGGTGAGATATGGGTGTGGCCCCTCTCGTTTCCGGAGTGAGCTCAGAAACTCTCCAAAGGGCAAGGAAATCCGCTCAACATCCGTGCCGTATTGATGCGACCCGACATGAAGCGGTTCTACCTTGACTTCCGTTTCTCCAGCCTTCGTAGAGAGATACGCCATATCTGTCTTCGTCGGTCTCAACGAACGCACTATCCTGTCGAAGGCCGATCTGAGCTAAAGGCAACTTACCCAGTTCTGTGCCTTGAACCCCTCATCATCTGGCAACCCTCTCACGACGACGGGCTGTCGTTTTGATATGTATGTATCGAAGAAAGAGCGTGTATCGACGGTCGTGGATACATCGTCGAGTCTTTGATACTTCATTCCTAAACATCGTGTTCTCATTGTACAACGAAAATATGGAGTACAATGGTCGACGTACTACGAGACTCTGTTCAGTCGCGCACCGAGTCGATGCCAAGATTTGTGATCGAGAAAGATGCGATAACAACCTGAAGTTCCAAGACAATAAGGAGTTGATAATGGTCTCAAGTTCTGTCAACGTTTTGCCAGTGCCAGTGGTACAAGATAACAGAACACTGCGAATGAGGGTGGAATTGGGGAAGATTTACGGTCCCCCGGTGAAGAAAGGACGACTACAATGAATTTTACAAAGCTGACATAATGAATTCACATAAATACAATCTGATATGATCCTCCTCCCTCGTCAAACAAATACTGAAGACATTTATTTCTGCCTTTTCCTCTTCTTCTTACCCAAACCCGGCATCCCTCGCACGGCTTTCTGCTGTACCTCATAGTGGGCCTTCAGAAATTCATAGTATGCTTCTGCAGAGCATGACTCCATCTCCGGTGCGTATTTATTGTGAGCCGACGGAGAAGATGTGCATTTCTTCAGCATCTCCCCCGCTTCTTGCTCCCGCCCATATTGTTTTATAAGAAGGTAAAATGCCAGAGGATACTTTTGTCGGGCATTGTCTATCATCTTCTGCGTCAAGTTTAAGACCCCGGGTATCTGGTATTTCTCTGCTGCTTTGCGCAGGAGCACGAGTTGTAGGTTATCGAGATTATCGATGGGAGGCGGAAAGGGGTAACAAAGTTGCAAGAGCGTGGAAAGCGTCGTTTGCGACTCTTCAAGGTGAAGGGTAGTCATTCCATTTTTATCGGAGTGGCTGTCAACTTGGAGAATCTGTTCCGCGGATGCTGCTCGAAGCAAGAGCGTATGCGTGAAGAAAGATGCACCATCTTTGGACTGGAGAACGATGTTTGCGTCAGAGGGGTGAAGGAAAGTGGGAATCTCGGTACGATCTATGCTCTCTTTTTCTACCTGACCTCCGTCTTGTCCCACTCTCGACCCACAAAACGAAGGCTGCTCCGACGGGCCCCTCGTGGATATGTATCGGATGAGTCTAAAGAAGGGACCCGCGGTGATGGTAGCCATCTCCTTGACAAAGCTGGCCCCTCCAACTGTGCTTTCGAAATCCGCCACCATCGACGACCAGGTGACACCACCATAATACTCGTGAAGCCCGCAAATGACATCACGGCCATGATCGCGACCACAGGTACAAGAGCGGGATGCCGATGGTTGTGCAATCTCCATTGGCATGTCGCTCCTGGATCCCTTCCCCCTCTCAGCTGGCTTGTGCAGTGATGTGTATTGTTCCTTCCAGATTTTGGCTGCAATACGAGCCTGGTCTTCGAGGTTGAAGCGAATCGCGATCGCGTAGGCGGGCCGTGGATCCTTCTGGGCGAAATTCTGCAAAGCCAACTTCGTCTCTTCGAACACCTCGACCAGCTGATATTTCAATGAGGCCTCCAGGACTTCCGTAACCTTGTCCAATGACCCGAGCGAAGCTGGCCCGACGTGATATACACGTCGTAACATATGATCAAGGGTGGCACCATCTTCTGCGAGGAGGAATATAGCAGCAGCTGGAGGTACGATCGACGAGGTTTGTGAGGCTTGCAATGGGTTGGTTGAAGCTGGTGGTAAAAGTGAGAACATGTCTCGGAAGACCGAAGTTGCGAGAGGTAGGGTATGTCGATCTAAATAGAAGTCTACATGATCAGAGGAACGAATAATCACGTCTCCCCCAGGTATACTAAACGGTTCTGGGGTGGAATGAGGACTCCAACCGCCATCCATGTTCCGCAACATTGGTGGATCAACAAAGCAAGGATTTTCAAAGGTCAACTTCGAATTTATCCAAAATCTCAACCGTGGGAGAAAACCCCTGGGAAGTCGGTCACAATTTAGATCTCAACTTTCTCAGCACAGAGATACTGTACATGGACGCGACATGTGTCAGCTCCGAAGCTCAAATGCACCCAATCAATTCGATCAACCAGTACCCTGGTCGAAAATATTGTATCCAGAGCCTCTGTGGTATACGCCCGAGTGCATAACCACACGATCCAAGTATATCCGCGGGATCAAATGGTTCCTCCTCCTTCTCTTCCTCAAGATTCCATGAAACCCCCTTACTGACGAAGGGAATTGATGACCGACGCGCTCGACCGAAAATGCAAGGCGTGGGATCCCGACGTTCCGTCCTAAAATGGTATATAGCTCGCGTGTGTGATGTACAATGTACATGACCCTAGCGTTTGGACGGGGTACTGTATACTACGATATAGCGTGCCTCAATTTCTCATACCTCTTCCTCCTAATCAGAGTCACCCTTTCTCTCAAACAACATTCCAACAAATCGTAGTATACCCGTGCAGAACACGTTTCCATCTCAGGTGCATACATACCGTAAAACCTCTCAGAATCTACCATGTTTGTACACTCCCGTGTCGCTGTTTTGACTTCCGTCTCCCAACCATACTCCTTGGCGATCAGGTAGACTCGGAGAGGGTTTTCTTCCATTTGGCGCCCCATCAAGTCCTGAGCAAGGGAGGCGGCCTTGGGAATGTTATATTTCGTTGCCATTATCCGAGCGAGATGCTGGAGATCGATTAGGCCTCCATCCTCGGGGAAAGGGTAACAGAGCCGCAGCAGAGTGCGAATGGCTGTGAACTCCTCGTCTAGGCGTATGATAGGTAGCCCTCCCTCTGCTGAGACCCTGTTATCACCCTTCCCCAACATTTCTCCTGCAGAAACTAGCGACAGAATGTTCATATGGGCAGGTAATTGGATTCCGTCTCGAGACTCTAGGATGACGTCTGCGCCTGTCCCTCTCCAACTTGAAGGTGGCGTGCCACCATCCTCTGCTGGAATACCAGATGCAGGCGGGGGCTGAAGATGGAAGGGTGCAGACTCATCGCGGTTCTTGACGTAACGCAGGAGCCTGAAGTATGGTCCCGCGGAGATACGTTCCATTTCCTGGGGAAAGCCCGAGCTCTGAGCCGACGAGAAGACATGCCCGGGATGGTTGCTGCCCATCATACCCGCAGCTCTCCAGCAGGCTCTTGCAGCGACCATTGCCTCGTCCTCAAGCATCAGTCGACATGCGATGGCAAAAACTGCCACGGGCTCGCTATCAACGAAAGTGAGCAATGCCTGCTTCATCTTGGCAGTAGTTTTCTCGATTTGGTACTTAATCGATGCTTCGAGAACGTTGTCTACCATGTTCAATGTAGTCGGAGGAGGAGGCTCGGAGATGGGATACACGAGTTGTAGAATATGTTCGATAGTGGATCCACTCTCCGTAAAGGGCACGATATGATGAGATTCATTGGTGGAGGTGGGTTGAATGAGAGAGAACATGTCCTTGAAAAAAGGTGACGCAAGAGCGAGAACAATCTTGTATACGTAGAAATCAATATTGTCTGATGTTCGGAGGATGACGTCGGCGCAAGTATCGTCAAATGGATATGTCGCCACTGTGTGCGCAGGGATTTCGGAAGAGAGGTCCTCTATCATGGTGTACTTGAAAGACAGAAATGAGACCGATTCGGGTGGAGGGGAAAGAGCGTGGAATGAACTCAGCTGGAACCAGCGCTGAGTGTGGGAGCGATCGCATCCATGTGATGGCTGCGAAGCCTCATACGCTCGTCCAAATTTGACCTCAAGTTCGCAATAAGTCCAGTACTTTTCGGGAGGACTTTCGCCCCTGCGTACGAGTAGGGGATCAAATGACTGACAACATCTCATTCATAGATAACAAAAGCTAGGACCTTCCACTTGAACCTCACATCGGTAGATATAAATAGTATGATGATGTACTGGCATATTGTTCTGTAACTTGAAGCGAACGTAGTCCATAACGACAAACAACCATCACCACCACCTGGTGATCAATTGAAAGCGATCCCACGGGAGACCATACAGCAAGCGACAGAAACAGTAGAACGAATTTCAGAACCTCCCAACCTACGCGGAATGCTGCCTTCTCGAGGCGGTTCTCCCTTTCTCCACCCCAGTCGTGGTAGTTGTCACTCATTGCGTCGCCCCACCCATGCTGCATGATGGAGTTTCAACAACTCGTAGTACACTCGTGCTGGAGATGTTTCCATCTCGGGAGCGTACAGCTGATGAAACACCAATGGGTCTAAGCCCAAGCATTCTCGTGTAGCGTCTTCCACATCCTTCTCCCATCCATGTTGCTTGGCGAGGAAATGGACCCGCAGAGGGTGCTGTTTTGTTTGGCGCGCCATCAGGTCCCTAGCAAGGGAGGCCGCCTGGGGAATGTTGTATTTCTCTGCTGCTTCCCGAGCGAGCACAAGTTGTTGGAGATCGATAGTACCTCCCTCCTCAGGGAAGGGGTAACAAAGTCGGGAGCAAAAATGTGAAGGGTGATGGCATCCTCGTCGAGACATATAACGGGTAATCCCCCCTCCACAGAGCTGCTGCTTTGGGGGTTGTCCAATAGTGTTTCCTTGGCGGAGACGAGAGAGAGAATCAACCTATGGACAGGAAGTTGGATCCCGTCTCGTGACTCTAGAATGATGTCTGCGTCTATTCTTCTCCAGGGTGGTATGTCAACTTTCGTAGTGTACACACGCGCAGAAGGGGGTGGGAAGCAAAGCGTTAGAGGGTGATCCTTATCCTTGATATAACGCAGAAGCCTGAAATATGGTCCCGCAGGCATGTTCTCCATTTCCTTCGTAAAGATGGCGGATTCGATTGTCAACGCAAACTCCCTAGGGGAATCACCCTCAATGGGTATTGGGTAGCCATGGAACTCGTGGCATCCACAAGTTAATGGGCGACCAGATGCGTCGAAATTGTTGCACCAGTTACGACACCCTCGATTGCATGCATCGATTGGTACATGGGATATAGGACACATCACGATGCTTGCAGGCTTTAAGGACTTCAATGCCGTGGCAGCGGCACCTGCCTCGTCCTCAAGCACGAGCCGGCATGCAATGACGAAAACCGTGATAGGTTCGCTCTCGATAAAGGTCAGCAATGCTTCCTTCATTTTCAGGGCCGACTTCTCGATTTCATACTTCATCGATGCTTCTAAAATATGGTCTACTTGAGTCGATGTGGTTGGGGGAGAAGGCTCGGCAACGGGGTATATGAACCGTAAGATGTAGTCGAGTGTAAATCCGCTTTCCGTCACGGGGATGATTGGATGAGGATTGGAATGAGGGGCTGGAGGGATGGTGTCATGAGCGATTGATGGTTGATTGAGAGAGAACATATCCTTGAAGAAGGGCGATGCGAGAGACAAGATGAGTTTGTGCACGTAAAAATCGAGATGGTCCGACGAGCGGAGGACGACGTCTGCAGAGGTGTCATCGAATGGAGATTTCGCCACTGAAGGCGAAGGGCCCGTTGAGCGTAATTTATCGTCCATGACAATCCAAAATCAAGACCAGAGGCGAAAGCCAAGTGGGAGAACGTTGGTGCTCGATCAGAGTGAACGTAGGGTACTTATAGACCCTAAAGTCCGCGTCGTTAGGCAGCAAACCGCCACAAGATCTGTCCATCATTCATCCCGCTCGAAAGTGTAGCTTTCCATTCGAGCCATGTCATAGGCCTGTCAGTCGATGAGGTGGGTCAGTGACTTTCCTGAGATCGCAGCAATGATGGCATCACCTAGGCCTGCTGTCCTCCTCCTGCAAACCACATGAACAAGGGACCAAAGGACGCGTCATTGAAGAAAAAAATCAAGACTTGGGGTCAGGTCTCAAACTACCTGTTTTTTTGTTACCTTTTCCCACTGCGCATAAGTAGGAGAGATGTTCGACAACTCACCTCCGCCTCATCAAGCGGGTTGTTGGCGCATGTGAGGAGGGCGTGTGACACACAGGCATGCGTGATGCACGAATCACGTCACAAAATGGATGCCTTTCCGTAGCCTCAAAAAAATGACTTTGGCACTTTAGAACACCAAGATTGGCGATTACCGACGCGATGGCCGGGATGCCGGTGTGTGCCCCCGATGCGTCGCACGTCGGAGGCCCTTTCTAAAGTTCTAATTTTTAACAATCTGGAAAGGGGGTCAGGACCCCCTTTCCAGAGTTCTAAACTAGAACCGCCGACCGTAAAAGGTATTTTATGGCAACTTTGGATATCTTTCCTTGTGCAACTCGTTCCCTCCGAGTCCCTCATAGGTTTCGGCCTCACCCTCTGTCAAATGTCTTGCCGAGCAGCATATATCAAGTCAATACACCCTCAACCATCGTCATTGTGCTCAATTGACCACGCGGAAACCCTCAGTGATGTTCAATGCGGCAGTCTATGTCGCTGCTACTTCTGCGGGTAATATTGATGAAACCTCGTTGAATACATAAGTTGCACACGATACAGTTGATGGGATAAGTGCAAGAGGAGTCGCAGAGAGACTTCACTCATTGTGGATATGAGATAATGGTGCAGAAGACTGACTGCCCCTACGGCACCAAGGGAGCAACAGTGAGGTCCAGCGAGCGCAATGTCGGGCGTCGCATTGTTTCACTCTCAGTAATATCCGGCTGTAGAACATCTCAAATGCGAGGACAATCATCCCCATTACCCAAAGGGACGTGGTCATTGCGAACATGCTATAATCATCGTCATGCTGTATCACTTCGAGGGTACCGGTGAGGATTGCAAGAGGAGTTGTCGCGGAAGGTAGCATATACAATGTCATTGAATCTGTCGCTATTGTGTCCTCAATGTACACCACTCATGCGGTACTCCCTGTATTCGATATCCTCTTCGTCGATTTGTCGCTGGTGTCGGTCGGATAATGGCATGGATTATCAAATACCGCCACAAATGTGCCAAATATTTAGAACATGTTACGGATGGTTGGGATTTTGCAACTTTGGCTCCGCTGGCCCCGGAGTTTCATCTCAAGATTGGGTCTAAAGTTCTAGTTCTATCCTACGGAAAAGCATCCAATGTCACCATGGCGGAATTGTTATTTCTCTTGGTCGTTTTCCACATCTCCTTAAGCACCCTCATGATGCCATGGCTCCTCAATCTTGTACCCCCGCAGGTACACCTCTCTTTTTAGTGGCATACCTGTCGCATACAAAGACTGCAACGTCTCCTGTTATCTATGCTTCATCGCACCAATATCTCCGTGGTTGAATAACCGAAGCGTTGATAATTGTTCACAGACCTCAACGGCCGGTCTGTGAGTTATAGCTACACATCGCAATTTGTCTCGAATTCTGTGCAGCTCAAGTACAGCCCTTTTCCCTTCTCCTGTAATAAGTGAGCCGAATGCGCGATCCGAAAGGAGGCCGAACTTCTTGCGTTGCAGGAATACACTGACCACATTCTCTGAAGGTATATTTCTGGCTGACGGCATCTTACTATGATGCTATATGGCTTACACGAGGGATTAGGAAAGAAAAATATATCTGGTAATGTATTAATCTACGATACAAGTAGTCTATCTTTCTGATACACGAACTGAAGACATTAGGTGCATGTTGGTTTCCCGACACCCAGCTCCAGAATAGAGCTGAGTGAGGTACTTATCCCGAGGACCACGTAAAGGTCTGCACCAGGACAAGGACGAGTGGGAGCACCCCAACCGTTCTTGCCCTCCCTCGGGTCCCTTAAAAAACAAAAGTCAGTCAGGTATTCCAACGGCGGACAACATACCCGAAGGGGAACGACAGAGTATCACCCGACCAACCAACCTCGTCCCGCTCCTCTTGTTCTTCATTGTCTTCTTCTTTGCAACTAGTGTTCACATCAGAAGGGAGTAGAGTAAGTTGAAAAGAGCCAATGTGACTTACCCTTCTCACTCTTTTCACGGTCTACCCCCCATCCCAAACCTTGGCCTTGAAGTGTCGTGGCTATGAGGAGTGTCAGTCGCGTCACACGTTGAAGACGCACCTATTCATCCCTGGCCTCAACCTCAACCGGGTGCCCTGCGTCGCCCATCCTCGTCCTTCCCCCTCGGTCGTAGCGATGGCCCTCAGTATCCTTAAAAGCTGTGTCAGAGAAGGTCTGGTGGGTGGTGAGTGAAGCACATACCTGATCCTCCGGAATTCCACCATCGCCCCTCCTGTACCAGTCTACTCGCCGCAGGTCAAGACACTGTGAGTCAGTAATACTCACTAACATCACGAGAGATACTCACCGATTGAGTCAATGTAAAACGAGGTGAAGTGGACAAGGGAAGGAAGAAGCGGAGGAGATGAGAGTAGGAGGTCAAGAGCGATGAAGACTGTGTCAAGCTGGTGGTTGGAGTTTTATATTTGTGAGACGGTGAGTTTGTGTTTGTGTTCCGAGGAAGGTTCTCCCCGTCATTTTAGGAAGGAGAGGCCTGGTTGGCCAATCAGACGCGTCGATTCCTCGACCAACTCGCAATTTGCCGAAGTGTAAGCTCTGCTTTTGGGATACACGGCGGCTGGCATGCATGGACCATAGAGTGCTGTCACCTGGACATCACACCTTTCCACTCTAATTAGGCCGGGATATACCCTGGGATACCCAGGCTAATTAGCCCGGAAGTCCCACACACCACACACTACGAGTTAAATGTTCCATTAATTCAGTTAATACCCTTCTAAGTAAGAGATCACGGGCTTGCCCAAAGGAGTCCGAGGGCGTCATCATGGACGGCTCGTGGCACTCCCCATCAGTCACATCACCGGCGTTGCCTCCCACCGGGTGGCCGCTGTCCTTGGGTTGGTGCTCATCGTTGCGCACGATGAGCTCACACATTCTGATGAAAACACATCACATCACCTGAATTTTTGCACACATATTTTGTATATTCTACAAACCTACAAATATATTATTATTATACATATTGGATGAGAGATGACAGCAAAAACTCGAAAAACATAATTCTCAGAAAAACATAATCAAGGGGGGGATTCT
>JANAWD010000400.1:0-32385 GCA_027627245.1 Meripilus lineatus | reverse complement strand
AGNNGAGTGTGTNTANNTTCATAAATGGTAATTTCCTCCCACGCAATTGGGAGACGCCCACGTATAATGAGGCAGATCCAGCGTAGCACCACGAAATACTACTCATCAACCACCACTTGTCTCTCTTCTCCTCCTTCTCCCGCGAATAAGTCTCTTGCAAGAGCTTAGTTGCTCAGGTTTCCCGTCACAGGCATAGTGCTCTCCGGACACCCGTAAAGTACAACCTAAATGACCTTTTCAGCTGCTGCAGACCTCCAGGTAATTCTCCCAATTTCAATCGTCCTCGTGGTGCACTCCCGGGCTCATCTCCATATCTTCATCGCACTCTAGAGGAGGCATGAGCTCGAAGGAGCACCGGATCCTTTCCCTGCTATTCCCGATTCAGCTCCTGTTGCCCCTGCGCCCTCTTCCAGTGGCCAGCTCAACACCGATTCTGCCGAAGCCTTCCCTTCTCTCGCCCCTTCTGCTGCTAGCAACGTAAACAAGACTGCTGCCCCAGCATGGGGTGCCGCTGGTGCACCTCGTATCAAGGCCGCTGTTTCAAAGCAACACCAGGTCTCCGAGACGTTCACCATCCCAGCTGTCGACCTCTCTACCGCTGGCAAGGACGGAAAGCCCACCACTCTCGGTGAAGTCATTAGGAAGGTCAATGCCCAGCACAAGGTCAAGGTTGAAGCTTCTACAAACCAGAAAATTCGCCAGACTACCTTCCACGTCAAAGCCGAGACCCAGAAGGAACTCGACAAGGCAAAGAGGAGCCTCCTTTCTTTGCTCAGCCCCGTCGTACGCTTTTCCGCTCTTCGACCCGGCTTTTCCCATGTTGCTCAGAGTACTGTATAGGTTTCTCTCGTCATCAACGCTCCTGTGTCTTTGATCCCGGTCATCATTGGTACCAAAGGTGCTAACCTCAAGCAAATTCGTGATCGTACAAATGTCAAGGTCGATATTCCGCCCAGGGCGTCTATCCCTACCAACGGCGACAACGCAAACGGAAACTCGCAGGCACCGTCTGGAACTTCGACCCCCCTCCCAACCGTCGTAGGTGAAGATGAGGAGCCCACCGTCCCCATCACCATCACAGGCCCGCAACCGTTGGCTCGAGAGGCTCAGGCTATGATCCAAGAAACCATCGCCTCTAGGCCTTCATACACCACCAGCCGATATCGCGATATTCCTGATCACGTTCTTCCGTTCCTTCTTCCCCATCGCGAGTCCTTCATTCGTGCTGCCGGTACTACCACTGTCAATATCACTCTTGACAAGGCCACCAATGAGATCATCGTTCATGGTGAACGCGAGGGTGTCACCAAGTCTATTGAAAGTATCAAGTCGGCTGTGGAGTACTTCACGAAGGAAGTCGTCAATGCTCAGATCACACTTCCCAAACGTCAACATAGACTCCTTACGGGACCCGCCGCGGATGAGATAATGGCTCAAACCAAGTGCGCTGTTATTATTGCGAAGACGGAGGATCCAAGCGAGCAAGTCACCATCTGGGGAAGGAGCGTCAACTTGGGGAACGGTATCGGTGCTGTAATGAACAAGGCTAACTCTGCGTACATTCACGAATTTCCTCTTCCCGGTCCTATCTCTACTTCCAGGCAAATCCTCAGCTATATGATCAATGTCGGATTCCCCGACACGCTCAACGCGAACCATCCCGGTGTTTCGGTTTATACGCCTCACCCTAATATTGTCGCTCAAGCTTCGGTTTTGAATGTCGACCTTGTGGGTGATAAACCTGCGGTTGATGCGGCTGTTAGGAAGGTCTCCGAGTTGATTGGGAAGCTTTATGGTGGGACGAAGGATGTTACTATTGATTGGATGGTTCAATCTCTCATCAACTCTCCCAAGAACGCAGAGAAGTGAGCTTTCGTCTAATCATCTATGGGAGTGTTTGTCTTATTTTGCCGTCTATAGGATCAAGGCTTTCCATGCTGAAGAAAACGTCTCTGTCTTTTTCCCTCCCGAGTCGGCACAACAGTCATCGGTTCTACTCGTTTATGATCCCACTTCACCGAATGCTTCTCCCTCACCTATTGACAAGGCCAAGAGCCTCGAGGACGTCGAGAAGGTTTTGTTGAAGATGGCTAAAGATGCTGCTGATGTGAAGAGTGAAACGCTGTCCATCCCGAAGAAATGGCATGATGCTATCACTGGCGTGAACAACGCCACATTGGACAAGTACGTATCCTTGATGATGATTAAGTTGGTTTGATTCGTGATTGAGATGGCGCCTTGCTGTTTTGTGTTTTTAGGGTCGTCGGAGATACCCAGACCCTACTCGTCAAGTTTGGTAAAGATGTAGGGGATGGCGCTTCTGAGGATGTTGTTCTCGTTCGTGGTGTCCGCACTGAAGTTGATCGTGTTGTCGAGGAAATCCACAAGATTGTTGAGGATGCCAAAGAGGATGAACGACTTAGTGGTTTCGTGAGTATTTCTGGCATTTATTATTTGAGCAACGTCGGAGCATTGTACTCATCTTACGTTGGTGTAGTCCGTCGAGTTTGACATCGGAAAGGAATATGTTGGGCGTATTGTTGGTGCTCAGGGTGCTGGCGTCAATAAGTTGAGGGATACCTTGAATGTGAGAGTCTATTTCCAGGACGAGCAACCTGAAGAGAAGGAGGAGAAGACGGCCAAGAAGAAAAAGGCTGCTCCGCCTGCTCAAAAGGCCAAAGTCAAGGTAAGCATCTCTCAGAAATGCCCCATGTATCGTGTGGGTGCTGACATTTGGATTAGATTGTCGGCCGTCAGGAGAAGGTCGAAGAGGCTAAAAAGTACATCCTAACCCAGGTTGAGAGAATGGTGAGTGACGGCTTTTAGCGTGAAGTGTCATCATGAGTACAAGAAATACTGACCCTTTTGCCAGGCTGATGAGACTTCGGAGATCCTCAAGATCCCTCACCAATACCATTCCTCCCTGATCGGTCAACACGGTAAATACGTCATCCGTCTCGAAGAAAAATACGGCGTCAAGATCACCTTCCCCCGCGACTCTGCCGAAAACGGCGAGGGCAAAACCCGGGAACACATCAAGCCTGACGAAGTGCTCGTCAAAGGCGGCAAGAAAGGTGTCGCTCACGCCAAGTCCGAACTACTCGATGCTGTCGAATTCGAAAAGGAGAACAATGTCCAGATAAAGTTCACGGTCCCTACTCGATCTGTTGCGCGTATTCTTGGAAAAGCAGGCGCGACGATTAATGATATTAAAGTCAGGACTGGAGCACAGATTGATGTGGATAAAGCTTCGGATGATACGTCGATTACTAATGTTAGTGTGAGGGGGACAAAGGCTGCGATTGCAGAGGCGAAAGCGGCGATTTTGGAGATTGCGGACCAGGTGGCGGAGGAGACGACGGATATGATCACTATTGAGAATAGGTTCCATAGGACTTTGATTGGTGCTGGTGGACAGGGGTTGAGGGAGTTGATTGCGAAGGTTGGAGGTCCTACGGATCCGAAGATTCAAGCTGGGTTGGTTCGATTGTGAGTTACTCTTATTACTTTTGGTTGGTTGGGATACGTTGATTGATTGGTGGTTGTGAAGCCCTCGCCAAGGTGAACCCTCTGATGAAGTTCGTCTCCGTGGTGAACCCAAGCTCGTTGCCAAGCTCAAGGAAGAGTTGGAGAAGGCAGCTGCTACGCTCAGGGACCGTGTCATTCTTGGAGTTGAAGTGCCCGCTATTCAACACCGTGCTCTCATCGGCCGCGGCGGTCAACATCTCAACGATCTTCAGAACAGGACTGGAACGCAGGTTCAGTTCCCTGGTTCGCGTTCCTACCATTCTGTTGGCGAGCCTGAGAACACTGAGGATTTGGCCGACGTCGATCCCGCTAATATCGTCAAGGTTTCTGGTCCTCGCGCTGCTTGTGAGAAGGCTGTTGAGGAGCTCAAGGTACAGTTGTTATTCTGCGGACTGACAGGTTACACCGACTGACTTATCCTTCCTTAGGCTTCCATTAAGCCTCCTCCAGCTGAGGCCATCACTAGCACCATCACCGTTCCCTTGAAGTACCACCACGCCGTAACTCAGCAAGGCAACTTCTTCCGCAACCTCCGTTCCTTTGGCGTCCAAGTCGAACAATCCCGCCTCCCACAAAAACCAGCTGTCCCTCCGCACCCCGAACCGCAAGGAGGTGCCTCCGAAGCACGCATCGACGACCCTGATGGCGACGCTGCTTCTGCTGGCGTTCAATGGCAAGTCGTCCCGAACTACCAAGACGCAGAGGACGGTGATTCGGAATGGACGTTCAAGGCGAAGGATCAGGCTAGTCTTGATAGGGCACTCAAGGCTGCTGAAGATGCGATTGCACATGCAAAGGAGATGTCCCATGTTGGGTTTTTGACTTTGGGGGATCGGTCGTCTTTCCCGAGGATTGTCGGTGCTAAGGGGTCGAATGTGGCGAGGTTGAGAGCGGAGAGTGGGGCTGATATTACTGTTAGTCGTGAGGATAGTACTATTGTGATTGTCGGTGAGTTGCTGTTTTCTTCAACTTTGATTTGGATCGTGTCGTGTTGTGTTGTGTGGGTTTGCTGACGGTTGTGTTTAATGTAGGTTCCGAGGCTGCTATCGACATTGCCAAAGAATCCATCCTCAGGACCGCGAACTCCCCTGGAGGTGGTCCTCGCCGTGGTCCCCGCCGAGACTAAACGGAATCTCTTAAAGTCGTCTTTACACACAATTTTCAAACTCGCTATCGTCGTCATTATAGTCGTCGTACTTCGTCTTCGTCGTTGTCATCTCCGTTGTTGCTTCAGCTTCACTTTTATCTGGTCGGATGGGCTTCTTTTTTTTCTTCTCTCCCCCAATCAATATACACACCAAATTAACTCACTTTAGTTAAAGACCATTTGATGATACCTCTTTTGCATTAATGTTTGGTTGGTTGGTTCGATCATGCGTGAGCGGAATCCGGATTAGGGGGAAATATTCGATGAATTCGTGAATCTCATAGCAAGGAGAGCGAGTGCGTTTATACAATGGTAACAGCGAAAGAATGAGACAAGATGAAGAGGGGAAAGCGACACAGACTCAGTACTCGGTACATGGGCAAGAGCATGAGCAGATATGTAACGGCACCATATGAATGATTTCTCATTCAAGCATCAACTGGTTCTCCGTCAAGATCGTCCATAGGTTCACCATCTACATCTACCCCAAGAGGGTCTCCGTCCACATCATCCATCGGCTCCCCATCCATATCTTCCATTGGCTCTCCATCTACATCAACACCCAAAGGCTCTCCGTCCACGTCATCAACCGGGACACCATCAACATCACTCCCTTCGTCCATTGGCTCCCCATCGTCGTCATCGTCCGCCCCAGCCACAACAGGTATCGGTTCTGGTTCTGCCGGTTTAAACGAGCTAGCCTTGAACTTGGACGCAAAACTCGTCATATTCTCCTTAACCTCATCCTTACCCTGTTCTTCCTCTTCCACCACTTCTTTCGTCGGGGACCCCTCCAAACGCGCTCTCAACTCGGCTGTAAAATCAGGTGGGAACACAATCCAATCTTCCCAAATATCTACTACCGACGTGATCTGCTTTTTGAATGTTTCGGCTGTGATGCGACCTGGGAAGGAATGGTATATGGTTGAGAGGTGGTCAAAGACGAGACCGAGACGGGATTGGAATTCTTGGCGGAATTTCCAGGCCATTGGGAGGGGTGCTGCTGAGTTGTGGAGGATGTCGCAGATGAGATGGAGGCGTGCGACTTTACGGGGAACAGGGGTGCCGTCTACTAGCAAGGAGGATATGATGATGTCCGATACCTACGTGAGGCGTTAGTATTGTAGGGACAACCGAAAGGATATTATCTTTACCTCTGTTGCTGCTTCGGCGTGTTCGAGACTGAAAGCCATGCACCGACCAAGTTCGCCTCGTTTACCTGTGAGTGCCCTCAGCATGGCTTCGAACCGTTTCTTGGCATATCGTCCGAGCTCATTCTTTCGTCCGCGTTCCCGTTCTGAATCTTCCGCAGAATCTGTGGAATATACAGAGTTGTATCCCTGACCAATTGTCAATTATACTTTCTCTCGGGGTGCGACCAATGAAGACTTACATCATCATCAAATTCTGGTTGAAGGGGATTCCTCTGATCCACCAAGTTGCGGTAGTACCGGTACCTTCGATGCTAGAAGATGATTAACCCTTGCGTCTAGACAGCACGATATCATGGCTGCATTACTCACATTCTTCTTCAAGAAAGCGTACTTGGGATTAGCCTTCTCCCTTTCTCGTAGCGTTTCCTCATACTCTGCATCATGTCCCTTGACCTCACACGCGACAGTCCTCAGGAACATATCCGTAACTTCATCTTCCTCCTTTTCGCGTCCATACGGGCTGCGAGAACGTCGGCGACGTGGGGAGCGGCTATCATAACGCCTTGATCGACTGTACGACCGACGACGCCTGGTGCGGGATGGAGAACGGCTTCGGCTCCATGACCTGCTCCGAGAACGTCTTGAGGGACGATAACCTCTGTCTCTGTCTCTGTCCCGCTCTCTTTCCCTTTCCCTAGATCTTGACCGTGAACGAGATGGTTTACGCACTCTACGCGGGGACCTTGATCTTGAGCGCGATCTTGACCTTGAGCGAGTTTTACTAGCAGCTAATAGATCCCTCATTAGCATGTAAGAAATGAGATGATAACTTGATTGCTCACTATACATAGCTTTAGCTGCCATTGGTACAGCTTTGCTCCATCCCACCCTGAGGAGAGAACCTCCCCACTCGAAGCCATCGAATTCACGAAGAGCAGCTTCTGCATCTCTTCGTTTCATGAAGGATACGAAACCACTGAGCCCAGCATTCTTCGAACGCCGCGTGGCGGTCATATCTGCACCAGGCCCCTGGGTGCCATCACCTCTCGGCCACATTATCTTGACCTTTGCGACAAGTATTGATAACGGATCCACGAACGAGAATACAAGAACACTCACCGAGCCGACTGGACCGACACGAGCAAAGAAGTTACCAAGGCTTTGTTCTGTGACATGAGGTGGTAAATTCGCAACAAACACATTGGAAGTCTGAATGAGTCTTCATGTCAGCGATGGGCCAATTAATGACGGGATAATTCACACCTCGGGATCTCCTCTGTCTTTACTCCCACTTTGACCCTCATATGCAGCTATGGAGGTGACCGATCTGCCATGAGAGGAAGCTATTTACTGAAGTCAGTCGCTTGGCTTGGAATTGGGCAGAAGACCGCTATGCACCATGGCGACCTAGTCGGGATTCCCGGTCTGCTTGATCTCTAATCCCAAACTGAAAAGTTAAGAGAGTATTCAATTCGATACACGATTCGCACGTGCCTCTTGATCTCTTCCAGAAACGCGTCCATTGCGCGTTTTCCCTTTGGTCTTGGGGTTATTTGAGGCGGAGAGGGTGGCTGGGAATGGAGAGTTCTTGAGGTTTCGCCCAGTCATCAGAGAAATACTATACCTCTTCACGGAACATACGGGGGCCACGGGGTATTTCCGACTTTGTTTTCGCAGAAGGTGTGTAGACGGCTTCCTGACCAGACTTGACGAAAGTCGAGGCGGCCTTCTTCCGGTTGACCTCTTCGCCCTCGAAGGCATCAATGAACTCGGCATATGCTTTTGCGGCATTTTCTTCTTCCTCTCTACGCTTGGCCTCTGCGGCCTCTTTCTCCTTTTCCCTCTTCGACTTCCTGACGGTACCATGGGCATATTGCGAAAGCTTTTGGTCGTCAAGGGGCTTTTGCTAACGCGACAGAAAGAGGTGAGTGGGGATGTAGACAAAGGAGTAAATTCATGTGCGTCGCACAGGAAATAAATTTTCGTCGTCGTCGTTATCAAAGAACGCTGCAAGTTTTGACTTGGTCTTGTCCATGACAAGTCTTTAATGGGGTGGTAGCGGTGGGATAATTCAGGTAGTTCACAGTTGTATCGCAGAGCGTGGCGTGATCATACAGTTTTGTTTCGCTGATCCCTGAGAAAAGACGAATGAAATCCAGTTCCACCGAGGTGCCAAAACAGAATACTTTTGACCAGATTCCCAGAGCTGTAGTTGGTGGTCCAAGTCCAAGCATCGCGTCCGCCACCCACCCTTCATGTCACAATGTGACCTGTGACGTCACTCTCGTCACCTCTCATCAACGCGGTCAATATCAGCGCGAGCGCGTTTCTCTTGGTATCGAAGCTTCTCAACCTAGAACTCGTCTGTTCTCCCAAGAGCCCATCTGCAGGTGGACCACCTGTTGCTGACCACGTACTCGTGCTTGAGTATCTCCACTCGCAACTTCACAATTATACGGGTTGTACATTTCCGACCGCACCACTTACTGCATTGACCAAGTTCAAGTACGCTCTAGTGTAGCATTCCGCTCAAGATGATGAGCTCATCTGCAACTCGAAGCTCGTCCCCATATCGACGGCGTAGGATCTTGTGGATTGTCCTTCTCATATCAGCGGCCATCATCTTCTACGCCAGTACACACGACACATCCTCTTGGTCTCTCCCAAGCTACCTCAAGGACGCCGGCTTCTCCTCATCACCCTCGAGCAAGGCAGGCGAGGATAAGATGTCCACTTCTGTAGGGAGACTCAGAGTCCAAGAGATTCATGGTCTCCTTCATTTCGTGACTGCTAATCCTAATCGAAGGCTGAACGAAGAAGAGGGTTCAATTGACGCTGTGGGACTAGGTCTCACCAAGGTCGACCCCAGTACTGAGGTTGATCTTCGCGTCTTCTCTCCGGACGGAGATGATGACTGGCAGCAATACGTCAAGGACCTGAGAAAGAAATACCCCTTGATCGTGTTTAGCAAGACATATTGCGGGTGCGTCATACGCTAACTCCGCTGTAATGGACCCCTCTGAAGTCAGTATGACATGACAGCTTCTCGAAGCGAGCCAAAGCTCTACTTGAATCTTACCATACTGAACCAAACCCGTTTGTCGTCGAGTTGGATACCCGCCCTGACGGGCAAATCATTCAGGGCATCCTTGGGCGACTGACTGGTCGGTCCACTGTCCCCAATATCTTGCTTCAGGTGTGTAGGCTGACGTGGAAGCCACGTTGTCTAAATCCATACTCACGTGCATTTCAGGGCGATTCGATTGGAGGTTCTGATGATCTCTATACTATGGATCAAGAGGGCAAATTGAAGACTTTACTCGAAGAAGGCGGGGTCAAGGTTCTGGGTAAAGACGTCTCCTGATCACCGTTGTGACGTTTGGTGTACGAATATATCTATTGGGAAATTGCGGACATATATTATCGCACTTTTGTTTGGGTCACTCCTCGTTCAACACCAACGACAACTCTGATCTTGTGTGTCCATTCTGATACGGCTGTTGAACGGAGTCGGATTTTCCCCATGACCCGTTCTTTGAACTTGCCTCCGACTGCGCCCTTAATATGAATAGAGGAACTGCTCATGATCAATTTATCTTTCCCATCTTTTCTGATTTCGGGCACAAGTCTGCGTACCACCATTTTGAACGGTCCTCACGATACTTCCTCGCAGGAAACTGGAAGAAATGTGGCTTGATTGCAGCGTATCACCCACTAGCGAGCAACTCCTTGAATACAGGTGAGAGCCTTGTCCTGATTCAAGCAGCCCGAACCATGTTCATAGAGCTGAGGCTCATATCAGTGTGTTGTGCTGAGTGCTCCCCGTCCACTTCTCATCGAATTTCTCCTGATTTGTGTTGAGCGACATTCAGCTGGTTACGCTATTGTTCCTGATGATTCAGGCGTGAGACCGTCCAACTGTACAATTCAAGGATGATGCAGACATCTTTGGGACATCAGGATCAGACAACATACTGACTGTAGAATACAAGAAATTTCACAATATCAATGTAAAATATGAAGACCCTACCTTTCATTAGTACAAGCTTGAAGCATCCGAACAAACTGATGAAGTTTCAATCGAGTCCGAATCTGAAAATCCCTCAAAGTCTGATCTCCCAATATTAGGTGTTAGTCCATGTCTGAATTCAGAGATTAGGATAAACAAATACAGACTTTGTTCCTGTTCATAATGTCCTAGCCATATTCCTCTCCCACATGCCATATTGAGTGGAAATAAGAAGTGTAGCCAGAAGGGTTTTTCTTGAACTTTGGGAATCCCTTTTCCTGCTGGCTCCGAGTCCCACACTTCATCATCTTCATCGTCCCATAATTCCCAAGGTACGTCTAGATGAAGACAGAGAGTTTGACTTCTCTTCCTACCATACAACATATACCAGCTGAATAATAAGATATCCAATATCACCCAAGAAAAAGAAGAGATGTTTTTGGGGGTAGGCCGAATGAATGCCAGTTCCAATTTTTGTGTGGGTCCCATATGACATGAAATGAATGTCCTCATCAAGGGTATGTCCCTCTCTTCCAAAAAATCCAGTCCCACTGTCCGCGCAATTGGGTATCCGGTCTTGAATACATCTCGTGGATGTCAATGGAGATCATTACTAGTAAACAATTATGAAAGGAACTACTCACTCAACCATGAAATCCTTGTAAAATTGCTTTGTGATCGTCCGACTTCTGAATTGAGCCGTAAGTTGAAATTTTCAAGGCTCCCTGAACAATTTCGTAGTATTTCGCGACCCGATGGACCATGCAATATCGATCTCAGATCGACGCAAATCGTCTTGGGGAATTGGCCACACCTCCGAAGAAACCACCAAAGAAACGTTTCCACAAACCATTTCACACCCTCATGGATGGATCCCCACACATCAAGTTTGGTTAAATGTAGATTGCGTTTCTTGGGTCCTCTTGCTACACTCGGCGGAATCTCTTGATTTCGACAAGAAACACTCCAGAGTTCCAGGGTTGCCAGTACGGGAAAGGATGTAACAAAGGATGCAAATTCCATGAATGAATGGAACTGAACCCGATCGAATCTGATTTGAGTGACATTTGGGAATGCGCGACCATAAAGAGGACAGGAGCGAGGATGAAAGTGGGCCGCAAGTCTGTGTGCATCCTTATCTGGCCAAAACTTGAGTGTATGCACCTTAGCGAGTACACGCTGACCTGCCAGTCGTACGGGAGCTGCTGAAAGTGCAACGGCAGGAGAGGCGAACTTGGTATCCCGTTTCTGTGACATGAACAAGATCGATGTAATGTGTTTTGCATCCCGAGGTGCATCGTGAATATCCTCGACAAGCTTGTCGATGTCTTCGTACCTCCATGATCTGATCACGCGCTCCCTTAGCCGAAGAAGTCTGTCCCTGGCTTGCTCTCGTAGAAATTTGCAAGTCCCCCCACAAGCCATGAGGGCGGTGACGCGGTGGCATTCATACAGAATGTCGAGAACCTCCAGCCAAACATCCCTTGGCAACCCCGTTTCAGGACTCCATCCCGGTCGAACAGACCTCAAGTTAGGGACAGGGGCGTCATGGGATAGAATTGGCATGAAATGGGAGATAGGAAGGGATTGTGGAGGTACGAAGGATGACGATAGGTCGGCGCTTGAGGAAGATGCAATGGCAGATGGCAGGGGCGATTGGAGAGGTGGAGGAGGAAGGGAAGGAGGTGGTGGCGGTGACGGAAGGTGTAATCGGATTGCGTGGGGTCTGGCGGCCCCAGTGGGTGGTGAAAACATATTCTTCTGCAAGGGTTCTGGCGAGATGTCCTGCGAAAGCCTCATGAACGAGTTCCAGTGGTACGGTTTGCAGCTTTCGATGCACACCTATGACTTCGCATCAGTGAGGTTGGTGACAATAAAATTTTCTCGGAACGTACAATGAGGAGAGTAAATGTTTCTGAGGAATCCTCTTTCGAGAGTTGGTCCTTTTGAACGATGTGAAATGCGACGACCACAAGGTGAAAAATGCGATGCACGCATAGCCCCTGCGTAACTGATTGGAAAACCGGTCCAGATCTAAAGGGAGTACATATCCGTCATCCTTGAGAACATCTGCTGCGGATTGAAGGAACCAGAAACCGGGGGAGACCCTTTGTGCAGTGCAACACAGCAAATGAAGCACCCAGAACACTGAAATGTTCGACCGGAGGAATCATGTCGCGTGAGAGATTGACCACGAGCTCAAGAAAAACAGTGCTGGTGCAATGCCAGTCCATGGATAAAAGCGATCAATTAGAACATTCAGATCTCGCGAAGATGTACAGCAAGGTACAGCAAGATGAATGGTTGCAGCGGGTATGAGAAATAAACGTACGGTTGGTGACGACTTCACTCCGGCCAATATGGCCAGAGATGACGCGTGACGGTAGGAACAGCACAAAGATAATGTAGGTCCCCACCCAAGTACTATGAGCTTGGAAGGACCCGCACTACGACGTAGCGGCACGGTGACCCACTGGCAGGGACCTCAGGCGAGATACCATAGAGTGATATGGGGATGAGCAAATTGCACGATACTTGAACCAAACGCGTCAACGCCGATAATCATGGCAAGACGACGAATGTAGAGTAACTCACTGATATGGTTTCGATCGAAGAGTGCCCCAATACGTAGGAATGTTGGTGGCATCGGTGGAGATGTTGCAAGGGCAGTTGTGAGCAAAACTAAGAAATTGGAATATATGAGGGCTAGCAGGCCAATCCATCGATATTGTTACAGAAGAAGCCATGTCCTTTGTTGGGGACGTCCGAGTCAGTCAATGAATTCGGAGGCATGGGGTGCCAGGGGTCGGTTTCGATCACCTCAGAGGCACGGGGCAGAATTCAGAAATTCCTCACCACGGAAATCTCGAGCCCTCACAACGAAACCTGCGACAGGCGTTTTCGTCATACTGAGTCAGCTCGCTCAAGCCGGCAGAGAAAAGACTCAGTACCCAGGACTCAGTACTCAGGGCTGGTTCACAGTAGGGATCGAGCTCGATCGAGGATACTCGACCATTTTCGAATTCGGAACGCGACTCAGCATTGCGCCAAGTGTGCCTCTTCTGCTTTGTACTTTGTATCCATTTGATCCGAATTGTGTCGACCAAGGCCAGACTACATAATTCAAGGATGATGCATCATCGGAAAGAGAGAAGGTAGAGGTGAACGCGTGCGTATGTTACAGCCATCATTATAGTACAGGTGTGCGCATGGTCCATGGTCGTATCATGTCGTAAATGCGTAATCATACGCTGTCTTGAGGGCGGGCCGTCGTCAACGTCTCCCTCGAGCCACTGATTTGCTAACAGCCATCATCGATTTTCAGTAACTGTGTTTTGTCAGAACATCAGATGGACTCACCGTGCCATGTATATCGAAAACCGAGATTTCTTGCCGGTCTTCGTATACTACATACCCACGTCCTTTGCTCTTTGCTGGATGCTTGGCCTCCGATGCAACCACCGAGTCGTCGGAAGAATGGAGTTGGGACTCAGACCCATGCCGCGGTGCGGTAGTTTCGTCCTCGAATTCCTCATCCTCGTTAGACTCGGAGTGCAACATGGACGGCTCTCCGATATTACCAAAAATATTATGTGCAAATCTAAGTGACGACTGATTCCTTTCATCTCCCTCTCCTGAAATTGAGGACTCATTGTTATAAATTTGGCGGAGACTGAAGATAAAGTGGGTTGTGAGGATCCCACGGATTGCTAAACTGGAGATAATATTTGATAAGCTTTGAGATAACTGTTAGTTAGATAAAATCTGTACCTGATGTTGTACCAGGTTTCTTGAAAGTTCTAGAGAGATATTGGAGCTTAGAAATGATGTTATTTATAAAGAATGGACCACAAACATACTGCCAGTGAGATGTTATGTGCCACTGGAAGAATTTCAAAGGTATGAAGTAACAAGAGGACCCTTCAAGCAGATGATATTTCAATCTAAGTCTACAGTGGATTTGTTGAAAATGTTACTCACATGAAATAAAAATTTCCTTTTCATGAGAGGATAGATTGATATGATGTATCAACTCTAGATAAAATTGAAACCTCACCATCTCTGCACAGGGCATCTATAAGTGATTTTTGACTAGTAGATTCCTTCCAGCAAGCCTTTCTTGTCTTGTAAGTCTTGATCAGTGTCAATACCAATACCACTGTTCCATGAAACAGACTGAAGACGCCCATGCTGTGTGCCAGTGGTATGCAATCAGAAAACTAAGATTCAAACAAAGGAATTACCCACACCACTGGAGAGAACTTGTTAAGCTGAGGTTGGCATATAATAAATTCAAACTCAGTGGATTCTCGAATACTATCCACAGACACTGGAAGTAGGTATAAGAACTGAAGGATCCACTGCTTGAGTCCGACAACATGGTGCAGTATAGAATACCATATACCCATGCAATAGGAGCAATTGATCCAAGAAGGACCAGTGATACCAGGATTGATACACTTCTGTTCCAGAGGGCACACACCCTGAGAGCAATGAGGACTGTAAATCCTGTTAGACATATTATTATTCTGTGATACTGGTGAGTCCAACTACCTGAGATGGATATATCTCCCACAAATGATAGGGCACTATTGATAAACAAAAATGGTTGGCATCTGGTTTTTCAGTTAGTCCTTTGAGATTGGAGTATGGGATGAAACAGTACATACACCTTGCAAAGTCGTAAGTATGAGTACAGCCTATGGTGAATGTTACTGATGGGATACTTACTGCAATAGCGTTTTCCCATTCAAAGGCGTTCCAACGAAGGGCGTAGGTATACCATGTCAGAGATTGTAATAAACCAGCATAGCGAACGGCGATCAGCAGACAAGTTCCTAGGTTGAGTTTTCTTTCCCATATGCATCTGACTTCATCGTGGAAGGTGAGAACGAAGTCATACGACCTCAGACCTGTGGGGTCCACGAAGTCAAAAAAGAAGCACTTTCGAGGGAAGAGTACCCGTTCGACTCACTATTGAATGCGAAATGTTCGGCGCTCTGCTGCGCCCTTGTAATTATCAGTTTGTTGGCACGACCACATCTGCAGTTCAGATATGATGCTCACCATTGAGTTATCCATCGAAGATCGTTGCTAAAGTCGGGACTGACCATGCCCACTAAACAGACGGATAAATGAGCTCGGGGGAACAGAAGTAACGTCTGATGAAAGTCCATCGCTCGGCTTTCCTAAATACCCAGAGGCACGATGTGTAATCCCATTTTCTCCTGGGGGGCGTGGCCAATTACAATCGGCTCAAAACAATGTGTGCAACATTGGGTGGGAACAGCGATGCTGCGCGCGCTGCATAGATTGATCATCGAAGAGGATGGTAGACATAAGTTATGATCGGGATCTCTCCTTGCATCGCCCTGAGGGGTCTCAATGGATGACATCGCCATGCTACGCTGGTTTGAGGAAAAACCCTTTTCGTCAATTGCTTTGTAGCTCTGAAGACGAGAGAGAGGTATCGGGGACTGAACATGGCCATGGGGGTCTGTTCGAAGATGCGCTCAGGCTGATCGGACCGACCCGATATTCCCTGTGGCTGAAACGACCGCGTCCAACTCATCGAGTTCCCGTCTTGAAACCGTGACATAGTACTCTTCGCGCAGCGGTACCATGAACAATGTCATCACAAGATAGCATACAACGAGATCACTTCCAACTCGGCAGGCTAGCTGAGGAGCTCGCTGCTCGCGAGCTTCGTTCTGGCGGTACACTTCCGGGTGAAGACGAGCTCACGCCAGCCGAACACAGACTTCCTGTGTACATCCCTCTCTCGCATGACGACCTACATCTATCTGCTGAACACTTCAATGTGGAAGAATTCCTACTCTCTCGCGCCTATACTTCTCTACCTGATTTGCGGACTGAATTACGCGACTATCTCGCTACGTTGAAGGAGGAGCTTGTGAAGCTCATCAATGACGACTATGAGGCTTTCATCAGTCTGAGCACAGATCTGAAGGACGAAGGGGTGAGGATGGAGAGATTGAAGTGGCCTCTGGGAGACATCAGAGGCAAAGTGCTAGTATGTTGCACTCCCTTTCCTTCCAAGATACTTGCGACCATTATTGACCTCAAGAGGTCAGGAATCACAGTCTGAACTCAAGCGAATACAAGATACTGTACAGCTAAAGCTGAAGACGAGGGCAACTTTACGGGAGGAAAAGGTATTCGTTATTCGGGATTTGGCAGACGGTTCACTATGTGCTGACTGGTCTCGTCCCTTTCAAGGCATTTCTGCACCTCTTGCTGAAGATATCAGAGTCCACAACGCGACTTGAGACCCTCTTGCTCATAGACTCGCCATCAGATAGCGAAGCCACTTCCAATGTCCGAAATGTCATCAAACCTCTGGGAACACGTACTGATTCGGGTGGCTTGGACGACCGGTACTCAGTCGTCCATTTGTTGTATTGAACTGCTTCTGACGTTGTGTGAAGGATTCGCGGCAGTCGCGCCAAACATCTTTCCAGAGTTGCGTCCGAATATACGCAACTCTTATATCACGTCTCGAAAGCAAAGGCGGAAAAGTGTGCGTTCATTGATGAGATGCAATGGGTTTGTGAGGTTTCTTTCGGTCTCGTATACTATTGTTCCTAACAACATGTCATCGTGATGTGATGCAGCGCATCGATAGAATCCAGTCAACCTTATCTTCTGATTTAGATCATTTGTTCTCTTCAACCGTCGTTGCATTGACCGCGCCCAAGGAAGGATCCAAGTCTTCTCGATCAACAGAGTCTGATAAGGCCAAATGGATCGCGGATGTCACGGAATGTCTTTTGACATACGACTCACTGGGCTTGTGGCAAGATGCAGAAGAAATCCTCCGGAGAGATGTCGTGCACGAATTCATAAAGAGGGTAATTATGCTGGCGCCACTTTCAGAAGTTGAGAACTCATGCATCCGTAGGCTATATACCCCGGTGCTCTATCTGCCCCTCATAGTCCTATCATACCACATACCCCATTTCCGCCAGGTGCATCTAGTCTCCAGCCACCTCGTACGCCATATACACCCTTCAGTGCGTTCGCATCCAAGCAGAACCCCTTCGAATTTTCTCTCCAGAAGGGTGGACTCTCAGTGGCCCATGCACACATTTTGGACGACGCGGACGATCCTCTCGCAGCGTTGTTCAACGCGATATTGCGATTCGTGGAGAGAGATATGAAGCGGATCATGGAAATTGCGGACAAAGTGGGATTGAAGGCTGGTGCTCGGTCACAGTTGCCTGCTGCAAGGGGTCTTTCCGACAGGAAGGCCTCGCTAAGCCTTTCAAAAGGTCCTCATGGCGCAAGTGAAGGGGGTGGGTTTGAGATCATGGCGAATGTAGTATGGGCAGAATTGGGGAAAGCGGTGATGGAGGAGCTTGGAAGCGTGATCTTCGCCGCAGGAAATCCTGACGAGTTCCGACAGGTGAGTCGTTCGTAGCGGGTTCTCACCTCTTTGCTGAAGTTTGTCCCTTTCAACAGCACCATGAGACCACTCAGGCTTTCATCCGCTCCCTAGAGTACCTCGCGCCTTCTGTCCAATCCATTGCGGCAATGCGAGCACATCCAGTGTACAGTACGTTCGAGCGGAGATGGCAGTTGCCTGTCTATTTCCAGCTTCGTTGGAAAGAAATCGTGACCAAGTTGGAAGATTCTTTAGCAGTTACGCGTTTGGAGCGTACACCTACTAAAGGTAATTAATATTCCAAGTGTAGAAATCTCTTCACATAGTAACTACAACATTCACGTTCTACAGGTCTGGCACCTTTCGTCACACCTCAAGCTGCGGCAGTGTGGGATGCGATCTCTTCCTGTTGGAGTGCCCAAGTTTATATCCCGGAACTTGGTTTCCGGTTCTGGAAATTCCATTTACAGGTGAGGATATCTCTTATAGATATCTTCAAGGCTCGATATTTACCTCATTGTTATCTCAGTTGATCAGCCGATACAAGTCTTGGTTGGACAAGAGCTTACCTCCACTCGAAACATCATCCACGATTGCAACCAGTGACAAGCATCTTGGGGTAAGCAGTCGAAACTGGCAGCTATATTTGTTTTACTGATCCGCCACCGTAGGGATCCAGCACACCCTTATCTGTGAACCGCGCAGCTACTCCTAGTATCCCGACCGAACCTTCGTCTGCAGAAAGCATAGCAGCTGACGAGGCGATGTTGGTCCAACTCGGAACGGCCATAGCGGATATCAAAGCTTTCGAACAACAGATATGGAAGCTTTGGCGTGAAGAACTACATATATTGCTCCCTGAATCAGAAGCCTTAGGGGCGGTGGGTGGGGGTCCTGCCACTTTGGAGGGTGAGCGTTCTTGTTCATCTTCATTAAAACGAATTAGAACCATCGGGACTGAATTCTCGGATCAGACGCACTTCGTCATGCTATGTCTGTATTGTTGTCGATCATTCCGCCACTGTGCAGTCAAATCATCCTCATCTTGTCAAGAAGAGGTTGTGATGCACTCTTGGCTATGAGGTCTATCCCATCACAATTCCGAGCGATGACATCAAGTAGACGGATGCCCACTGAAGCAAGTTTCTTTGTCTCGGTGATCTTCAAAGCTCTCAAGTCTTTCTTTGCTATCGGGACGGCGGATGGACCTGGTGCGTCGCTCAAGAATGAGTATCTTCATGCTTTCGCGGAAGAGACCTTCGAGGTCGTTACCCAACGGTACGCTTGAACTCATCTCAGTTCTGCGTTATTACTCACCAGTAGCCTTTAGATATATCTTCTTCCTGAATGCAATGAAGAAGACGGAAGAGTCGCTGAGACGGCTGAAGAAAGGAAAGAAATCAACATATTCTTTGTTTGGAGGCTCCAGTGCACCGAGGGAAGACGATGGTAGAGCTGACGAGGAAAAAATTAGGGTCCAGATGATTCTTGACGTCGCGGCCTTCAAGAGGGAGGCAGAAAGTCTTGGAGTTGCTGTCGACTCAAGCGACGCTTACCGTATTCTCAAGGAACTCGCAGACGCAAGCCTGGATGATGATACACTCTAGCATATAAATACTATCGACGAATTGCAAAAAACCTAATCTAACCCGCTGGGAAAGTAATTATGTGCGAAAACGCAAGTCTATTGTACATTGATACCGTTACTGGAAGGAAAGCAAGCTGCGTGGTATATGGCTCCTGTCCGTGAAACAATCACCTCTCCCTTGTTCGCCGTCTCCTGTAACACCACTCCTGCAGGCTTGTTCTCGTGCAGAGCTTTCTTACATGTTGAACAAGACCCGCTATATGGTGACCAACCCCGAGACCTCTCGGTAGCAAGATCCTCCGCGATTCGGAAGAGATCTCTATCAACCAAGTGCTTCGTGATGACCAGCATATCTCCCTCTGAGCGATACGATTCCAGCATTCCTGTCAGGATGACGCGGAACTCATTGTAAATGGCCCCTCTCGACTCGTGGCTACCCGCGACAGAATCCACGAGTCGTTTGAATAACCTCGGGAACGAGACCGATTTGTGCGTGTTGATCGACATGAGCGAAGAGAATGTATCTTGAACCAGAGCACGGAGAGAAGCCAAACTTCTAGATCGTAAGGATGAACTCGTCGGTTCCTCCTCATTGTCCGAAAACAGTGCCACTCGGTGGACACAGCCAATTTGACTTCGGAGTAGTTCATACCAGAGATCTTCCACTTTGACCGTCGACGACGACGAGGTTTGAGAGTGCTCGGTACATACTGCAACTCCCGTGGAACCTATCGCCTGAAGTGCTGAGAGGCACTTCGTAACGAGATATTCGCCTTCGGCTTCAGACGCTTCGAAACCCTCAGTGAGTTCTCTCGAAAGGAGGGTGTTAAAGTCATCGGCTTTGCTGAGTGCCTCGACAGGCTGGCCTATGAAGTTAAACGACCATACAACAGCGTCGTAAACTTCATGCTCTTCGCAGGTTTGCTGAACGTGCGTCCACTCGAAGAAATCGGGAGGGAGATACTGCAACTCGTGAATGATCACCGAGGGGTCCAGCTCGCACAGAAGTGAGATATAGTGTCGTCGGAGAGATGGAGGCACTTTGCTAGAGGGCTCGTATTGTCGAGGAGCCTCGTGGTCAAACTCGTCTTCTGCGTTTTGCGGGGAGTCCAAGAAGGAATCGCAGGTACACGAGTCTGTCATGGGATGAAGACGTTGCCAGTGCATCAAATGCTCGCTCGTGAAGTTGTGGTAGCCGTCTATCGATGAGAGAGGCCGTTCTTGTGATGCTAGCTTGAAGCATCATGGGGAGGGCCTCCGCAGCAGCATCACAGACCTCTGAGGGAATCTTCCCACGATTGTATCGAGATGAGCCATTCAGAACATCCTCCACAGAGGGGCACACTTCGGAAGGTCGTAGGTCAGGATCCTGTAGCCATGCATCCAACAAAGGCACCCATCGCCTCTCGTGCAGGTGGGAAGAACGAAGGATTCGATAGAACCCAGCGTTCTGATATAGCTGGAGGGCCATGGCGTGGTCGTGGGGGGTGTATGCAGACAGGAGATATTCGGCCGCCAGCTGGCGATCCTCGCGAGTATTCTCATCAGAGATGTCTGCTAGTCCCACCAACACGCTGTGTAGGTCGCTCGGGGGTAGTTCGATGTATTGCACATATTTTGGAACGTTACGGGCGATGAAGATGTTGATGAAAGTCGCGTCTGTCGGCGACAATGACGGGGATGTCAGAATTTCGAAAAGGATCTTGACAATAACCAATCTGTTGACACGAAGGGATTTATCGTTCATATACGGGTCCTCGAATGCGATATCCAGAGTATGGAGGAAAGATTCCGCATCAAACTTGAGGAGGAGCCGAGTATATGGGAAGGTAGGCTCAACGCCATTCTCTTCATCAGAGGTGAGAATCAACTTTCCGTCATCCCCTGCCGGCCATACACGGGACCTGCCATCGAACAAAAATGTATACACCGCGGATTTGGCCTGATTCGCTTCATCTTCTGGAAGAGGCTGTTCGCTTGGGTATGCCAAACCAGTCAGGATGTTTGCCAGATAAGGATAAACCTTGTATGCATGGAGTACGTCGCTCTCGATGACGTCGTCAGTCATGGAGGCTCTCGTAGCGGGGCTCGATTCCAGACGCGCCTTGCGGAATTGCTGCACCTTGCGAATAAGGGAAATAAGCTCGACCAAAGGAGCTTCATAATCCTTGAGAGCACGTGTGAAGACATAGATGAGGGCGTCGTAGAGTCGATACTGCTGGCAAAGTGTGATAGCTTGATTGACATCCAGACATTCGGGGTCGATATGCCATATCACACGTTCGACGAGGTCAGGACGACCATCCTCGTGGTGCATTGCGACCAATCTCTGGGTAATCCGGGGAGGTACCTCATGAATGTGCCCTTCCAGTATGAATGGCTCGAGCTGCACGAGGTATATCCGGGAGATGGCGTAGTTGTCATAGTATTGGAAAAGGTCTTCAAAAAGGAAGTCGAGATCTTCAAGGGCAATGCAGGCGCGTGTGCAGGTCACAACGAGGCCCTCAAATAGCGATGTCCTATCAACCCCACGACCGTCTGGGGTAACATGCGTCCCATCCGTAAATCGGTCCTCGGAGAAGGCATACCCGGCGGAGGCCACCATGAGTTCCCGCATCTTCTCGCTGACTACCCTACGATACTCTTCAGGTTTGTCAGGAAGGCCATTTCGATTACCAGGAGCTTCCCCAATTAGGTATGATCGAGTAAGCTCGATGGCGCTGAGAAAATCGCCCTCTTCCACGAAAGCCAAGATGCGATCAGCCCACGTAAGAAGGGTCCCCACTTTGACTTCATGTTGGCCCTGTTCAAAACACGATAAGTCAATCAGTCATTTTGGAAATGAACAACTCACCAGTAAGAATATTTTCCCCTTGTAGATACGAACACTATGAGCAACTTCTGTCACAGCGTCGGGATACGAGACTGCACCGTTTGTCGTATGACTCAAAATTGGAGACACTAAGGCCCACGCATTGAATGGTGCGAACTCCACCAATTTCAAGGTCTGCATGTCATAGACATTGAGTGAAGTGGGGGTTAAAACAATCACTTGCTATGTGTAGCGTCAGCATCAAAATGGGGCGACTCTACATGAATGAACCTACGTGGAAATTCAACCACTGGATCGCCAATACGTCACCTTCCGACGTCCACCGGCCAACTTCCTCGAAAACAATCCTTCCGACCTCAACATCTTTCGTCTTCCCTGTGCGAGGGTTGCGTGACTTCTGCAGGACTTCGTCTCCGAGACACGTATAAGGTTAAGAACGTTGCCCCAGCTATAGACAAGCATGGGCGAAGTGGGCGGAGGTCCTGTTGTGACTTTGGATGAGCTCTGACGCGCTTTATGGTCCGAGTCAGAGGTTTGTCCTGGGATAACACTAGGAAACCAAGCAAGGGTGCCCTTCGGCTTGGGATTGTGGACTGATTCATCGTCGGTCTCTCGCAAACGCCTGTACCATGTCTTTGGATCTGGTTTGAGGCCAACTATCACCAATTTCACAGGTGTAAGCAAGGCAATCAAATTATAGGCGTCGGTAGGGTGAGGAGCAGTCCCCAGAGGCATCGGCGCCATGCATAGAATAGCATTGGCCTTGCGAGGTTTCCTTCGACGAAAGGGAAGGTGGGAGGGTCCATTGTTAGGATCATCGTCGGGATATTTACCAAGGATGCGGAGGACATCAGAGGCTTCCACAAAAAGCACTTTCCCCAAACTGTGGAAAAAGGCGAGACCATTATCATCGGCAGATACAATAGCAGTGTGCCTGCCTGCAACAAATCCGATGCTAACAATTCGCGATCCCAGCAAATGGCCTTCTTGTCTGCCCGACGCCACTGCATTGAGACTAGTGGGGGGAACGAAACGTGCGGGAACTTTAGGATTCTGGAGATCAAAAAGCTGGATGTGACCAGAAGCATGACCAGACGCGACAAATGTGTGGTCAAATGATAGGGCCAGCGCTGTTACTGGTCCAACTGGAGACCCAGGATTCTCAGAACCCACATGATGGAGTGATAGATAGGACCAGCTGACCTTGCTGATTCTCTCCGCAAATACACTTCAAGTTCTGTTTGAAGTCAAAGACCAACGTCTTTCCCATGTCTGTGCCAACACAGATAAGACCATTTGCTGCGAGGACGGTCGGAGAGCCGACAAACTGAGAGCCCAACACTGTCAGGGCTTTCATCGGGTGGTTGCCGTATATATTCTCGCCAATGTGCCGCAGCTGGGTCCATCGGAATACCTCACGATCGTCTTCATGAACCGTCCCCCTCGAATTATGCGATACTGCAGAAATAGATCCCTTCGACAAGGCGGAGAAGTGTGAAGGTGCGGCAGAGAGCACTTCGGTGTGATCGTTTGCCGCACTCCCTGCAGATGTAGAACGCGAGGACTGTGGTGTGACAGATCGCAGACGGGATATGCTGGGGTGAAGGAAGGGTTTCCGAAAGCTTGCCAAGGGGTCTGGGGTTTCTGACACTGTTATTCGTGGTGGGAGCAAGAAACCGGAATCCGACGATGGGGAGGCCACGTCTGAGGTTTCCGAATAGTGGTCTGCATGCTTTCCATAGAAGAATGAACACGAGTTCCATAAGATCAGCAGAACGCAAGGCTCACCCGTGCCTCGTCCTCCATCGCAGCTGCAAAATCCTCGTTCTCTGCTACTTCCTGGAGAAGCGAGTGCTCGACTTCGACCTCCTCAGCTTCATCCTCCTCATGATCAGGACCAAGGACGTCCCGGAGTTGATCCTTGTAGGTTGTGGAAAGGTCTGCGTCTACACCTGTATAACAAAATCCTTCCTCTTCCTCGTCTTCGCTTTGTGCATCTGAATCATGCTCTCCGTCGCTCAGGAGTTCTTCCAAACGCGTCGTGTAGTCGCCACCGTGATCTTCCTGCGAGGGTTCTTCGCTTTCACTGTCTGAGCCGTTGACGGCAGCTCCTGGAGTTGTCAACTCTTCGTCCACGACCATTCATGAATGGCTTGAGATGGTAGGAGGTCTAATGACCAACAAAGAGTGTAGCAGGCCTGTTGGTAAATGGCGAAGTGACAATTGTGGCTGCAGACATCTCAGGGCGTCACAAGTGACAACAAATACGACAAAATATACCCTATGGTAGGGGTAAAGAATGAAATATTCGGAGTCATAATTCCCCCTCAATCTGAGGTCGAACAAGCCACCCACCAATTCCAAAGAGTGCTCTCTGGAAACTCGAATGCCACCTCTCCCCCTTTCCCCCTCTCAACTTTCATAATCGGCTAACGTGGCGACGATGGGCCCCCCACCTTCTCCAAAGGAGCCTCGACGTTCAGGAAGGCGTTCGGCACCCTCCACATCCAACAGCAAGTCCCCAGCTGGGTCACCAACATCCGACATCCCACCCACCAAGACAAAGGAAAGCAACCACCGGCATACCAACTCTCAGTCTAACCACCCCAACCGCCATAAGCGTACGAAGACTGATGACGGAGAAGATGGCGTGGACGATCACGTTAAGCCCCCGACGCATTCTACCACCAACGGGCGTATGAAACGGAGGCCTAAAGAGAAAGATAAGCCCCACCTGGAGATAGACATCCCAGCTAGGGACGACGCCTCCATACAAGACGGTGGTGCGGAATCTGGTGTGGACCCCCCAGAAGATGAGGAACAGGGAATAACGCGATGTATTTGCGAAGAAACTGGTGAGCCCGATCCTGTTATCGTGAGATGAGCGTTTACTGAGAAGCGCAAAGGGGAGGACGAGGCAAGTGAATTTATGGCCATGTGTGAATCATGCACGACATGGCAACATGGTCACTGCATGGGGTATGCGTCTGTTGAAGAGATCCCTCTTCACTACTTCTGCGAACAGTGCAAGCCCGACATGTATCCGAACCTCCAAAAGTTCGTGAGGGTTTTTCATCCCAGCTTTCGTTTACATTTTAAGGCCCCCTTCTTGCAGAAAACCATCAAAACGCGTGAGACAGTCTTCTGCTGCCTCTCACCACACGGCGGTTGCTGCCACATCTCGTTCCTCAAGATCCCATTCACCGACACACCTCTTAAAAAATACCAAGAGAAGGAATACCATGAATAGCAGGGATGCTGCATACGAAGAAGCATTTCAAGCTGCACTTCAAGTCAGCGCCGCAGAAGCTGCCGCTGCCAATGAAACCTCGACTCATCCCGGAGATGTGGATAGTGTGAGTGTGAATGGCAAAGCTGAATCCGAGAAGAACCAGGAGACTGGCCATGGAAATCGGAAGAAGCGCAAGAGGGTGGAAGATGATTCGTGAGTTATCATCTCGTTCGACTTCGTTGGGAAGCGTTTGATTAGGAATCGCCACTCTGTAGGGCCTCTACGAAGCGAAACAGATCACCGTCTGTGCTCTCAGACCGTACCACGACCACGACTCACCCACAAGCTCGGGATCAGACACCTATCAATACTACAAAACCACAGCCACCCCCCGCACCGAAGCCTCGAACAAAGCGAGGTGCCCGCAAGGCTCAGGTGCAGGAAATGGACGCGGATGAGGGTAAGCTCGCGCGTTGCGCTGTTAATGAGGTGACGTCATTCACGTGACCTGTCCATAGCTGGAAGCACAACCTCGACACGGCGGCAGGCAAACAACCGTTCTAAAGGTGTGTGTGCGAATATTTGCAATACCCTTCTCGCCTTCACCAATGACCTCAGGAAACAACAACCACGAACATGGTTCGCGTCGTGGACAAGCGAATGGGGTGAATGGACATGGTCCGAATTCAACGGGCCATGGTGCAACCGCTGCATCCACGCGAGCATACCACAACTCCCACGTTTACGCCGTCTCCCAGCAGCCTCTATTCACCTCTTGGAACCTTCCCGATTATCTCTCACATCTGGAACCCATGCTTCCTTCCAGTGTTCCTCGTCCTCTCGAAGTCCGCAGTTTCATCGTCGGGACCAGTGGACACGAAGTCTCCGACCGCACAACGGAAAGAGGCGTTAAAGTCAAATGGCCAAGTAAACGCATGAGTATGGGCGACATGAACAAACGAGTTCGGGCCCTGGTGGAATGGGTTGGGCGAGAGCAGGCGAACGCTCTGGAGCGGTGCCGGAGGAAGGACGCGATCGAGAAAGCAATGAAGGAGGCCCACCCTCCGAGGCAGGAAAGTGATGCGGCGGAAACGCGGGATGACGCCGCTATGGTGGTAGATGGAGGCGCACCCACAGAATCGCCCATACAAGAGCCCGAAACGCCCGCTGTCAACGGGAAACTTCCCTCTATTGTCGCACCAGAAGGGCTCGGGACCGATTATGGGAAGTCGACCATGAATATGATGGAAGGGCTTATGGAGGAATTGATTATATTCCAAGAGAGGTTTGGGCCTGGTGCAAAAGTGAAGGAGAGGGAACGGAGAATTGTTTCGTCGTAACTTGTGTTCACACATGATTCCTCGCCACCTCACCCCATTTCGTTTTCTGCTGTATGTACTACTGTCCCATGGTCTACTTTCGTCTCCTCATCTCGGTCATTATCACGTCGTTACTTTTACCTGTACTGCTCAATACTTCTCATCTACGTATTCTTAGTTGTCATGTTCGATTATTTTTCGTTGTCTAGCCTTGTGAGTATGTAAAAATTTCACCCATTACCTGTTATGACTCACTTAAAAGGCCAACTGTTCCTCGGTTTGCAGCCGCGATCTCCCTGCCCCTTTCAAGTCTTCGATAACCGCTCTTTTCGCCTCATCTCTCACGTCTACCTCTAATGTTAGAATATTCATCTCATGCACCAGAACCACTTCCATATCCCAGACTCGCTGGGCACAACATCTTGCCATCTCAGAAACCAGATTATCTACGACTCATTTTGACATCAAAAGTTTACGAAATCCTGAAAGAGACACCACTCCTTTTCTGTCCTGCTCTCAGTGCACGGCTGGGCAATCAGATATGGTTGAAAAGAGAAGATCTGCAGGAAGTCTTCAGCTTCAAGATCCGAGGCGCTTACAATTTTATGGCGAGCCTCACGGAGGAGGAACGATGGAAAGGGGTGGTAACATGCAGCGCGGGTTAGTGTGCGTAGCTTGCGAATCGCGAATCGACTCCTTCTTACCCACGTCCTCCACCACACCTCGTCTCCCTCTGCTTGTCAGGCAATCATGCACAAGGAGTCGCTCTCTCTGGTCAACGCCTCGGAATCCCATGCACCATCGTAATGCCCAAAGGAACACCATCGATCAAAGTGCGAAATGTTTCCCGGATGGGCGCCAAGGCGGTTTTGTATGGTGTAGATTTTGATGAAGCCAAAGCAGAATGTGCACGCCTTGCTTCTACCCATGGTCTTACTTTCGTTCCTCCGTACGATGATCCCTTGGTCATTGCTGGACAGGGGACTATTGGAATGGAGATCCTCAAGCAGATGCCGGATGCCGACATCCTCGATGGGATTTTCGGTGCTGTCGGGGGCGGAGGTCTGGTTGCTGGGATCTGCGAATACGTGAAGCGGATCGGTAGCCCGAATACTAAAGTCATTGGAGTCGAGACTCTCGACGGTGATGCGATGGCGAGATCTCTCGAAGCTGGCAACCGGGTGACGTTGGACGAGGTCGGGCCTTTTAGTGATGGCACTGCTGTCAAAATTGTTGGTGCAGAACCATTCCGTATTTGCAAAGAACTGCTTGATGGAGTGGTTAAGGCAGACACTGATGAGGTTTGTGCAGCTATCAAAGATGTTTTCGAAGGTGCGTTTCCTGTCAAATATATGATGTCGATTTGAAGTTGATCCCCCCTTATACAGAAACTCGGTCTATCACAGAACCCGCTGGTGCTCTCGCACTTGCTGGTCTGAAAAAATATATCATGGATAACAATCTCGTTGGCGCAGACAAAAAATTCGTTGCTGTTATCAGTGGTGCTAACATGAACTTCGACCGCCTCCGCTTTGTTTCGGAGCGCGCTGAACTCGGTGAAGGTCGCGAGGCGTTATTCAGTGTGGAAATTCCGGAAAAGCCTGGCAGGTGAGATGCCTTTTTCTTTGGTCATTGACCGATAGCTCATAAGAATGCCAGTTTTATCGCATTGCATAACGTCATCCACCCTCGTGCTACGACCGAGTTCATCTACCGATATGACGACCCTGAGGTAGCGCAAGTGTTCCTCTCTTTTAGAATGGAAACGCCTTCACGCACAACCGAAGTTGCGGCTGTCCTTGCTGAGTTGGAGCGAAAAGGGATGAAGGGCGTAGATATCAGCGAAAATGAGCTGGCGAAAACGCATGCCCGATATCTCATTGGTGGAAGAGCAAAAGTAGCCAATGAAAGGCTGTTCAGGTTTGGTGCGTGGCAAGCATCCTCGTCTTATCCTCGTTTTATGACGCCAACCGATTTCCCCTTCGTATAGAATTCCCCGAAAGGCCTGGCGCTTTGAGAAAATTCTTGTCGGGTCTGCCCGCAGGATGGAACATCTCTCTGTTCCATTACCGTAATCATGGTGCAGGTAAGCTAATCCAACACACTCCTTGACAATTCTTTGACTCAATAAATGATCAGATCTAGGAAAGGTACTTGCTGGTATTCAGGTACCCCCAAATGAGGCTGGGGAATTCGATGCCTTCCTTCGAGCCCTTGGATATCCATATGTGGAGGAGACAGATAATGAAATGTACAAGAGGTATCTTCGCGGATAGAATAGACCCGTGAAATATATGGGCGTGTATACTCAAACTGCGTTTCATTGCCTTCTCAGCATGAATCATTGAATACAGTATCGTATCATTCCTCGGATTCGATTATCGGACCGATATTCCGACGCCACGATGCCACCAGCCAGTTTTGGAAGATAGAACACCAAGTCAGGAAAGTCACCCAGTCGTCCTAGAGTTGTCAGCCCTGGGCAGCCTCTCATCCCGCCAGAGCGAAATTTCCGAAACATTTATCTTTGACAAATCTCTCATGGTCCATCTCTGTCCTTTTTTCGCACTATGGAGCGCACACAGACTTATCTCTCTGACTGCGCATCCTTTTCTCAACCTCTCACGAGGGCGAGTTCTACCACGCAAGGGTCGGAGCTCTTGATCACACCGGTCGATAATTTGCTCAAACCACCAAGTCGTGCACGCTCTCCCTTGGGTGCGCCTTCCGAGAAGTCGCAAACCTCGCGTAGCAGTTCGCGGCGTGATCCCTATTATGACGAAAGCGTGATGTCGAGGTCGATATATGAAGACGACATTGTGCCCTACGGTCCATATTTTTCCCTTCCTCGAGACCCGACTGTAGATAGCGTCAAGGCGCCCACCGTGACCCGACGTAAAACTACCAAGGATCTGATAGGGAGATATGAGTCGTTGTCTACGACTAGTACTTCGACTGGTCGTCGGAGCAATGCGTGTTCCTCTGCTAGTACTAAAGTATCCTCAACAAGCCCGGCGTTATCTACGAAGAAGGGGAAGGGAAAGTCGCCGATTCGACAATCTTTCCGAAATCTCATGGCGGTCTTCACAAAGAAACCTAAATCTACAGAGCCCAAGATCGAGAATTTGCGGCTGCCAGAGAAGCCGGACAAAGAGGAAGTTCCTCCTAAACTTCCTCGCTTACAGATACCTTTTGCAAGTGCCGTTGGAAACCGTTTCAATGATCTCGAGGCATGTACAACCCCAACGTCGCTTCGGGCTGGCCCGTTGCTACATTTGTGTCAAGATGTCAATCGTGATATTCTACCTGTATGGATTACTTGCGAAGCTTCGCTCCATCCGCATCACCTACTTGTCACTGGGGAGACTTCTCAAGGCAATTCTTCTACTTCTATGATAACTTTCAAACAATGCACGGATGTCCGGTCGGTCAATATGGCAGATCTGGACGCTACTGAAAGGCAACTTCTCCCGGGGAACTCGGAAGATTTCAAAGTCTTCGAACTCCTATTTGAGGGGAGGTCGCGGGAGAAGTTCGCATCTCGTACTGTCCAGGACAGGGCATACTGGGTGAATTCGATATGGTACGTTCGTCATATCAATACTGTCACCTTTCTGACATTTTCGATCAGGGACGCTGTTCTTCAAAATCAGGAACGAAGAAGCATCAGCCCGAGCGTGCCGACATCGAAAGCTGCTCTGAGCCCGTTGTCCGAAAGTTCAGGCATACCTGAAGCATACACTGAATACTGCTCAGCCGATTCGCCCACTCCTTCCAAGGAACCGAGTGTGTCCTCATTCCGGATGCTCCCAGCAATACCACAAGTTGCGTCTCCTCCGATTGTCACCCCTTCCCCATTCCGAGTCCAGCTCCGAGACGACCCAGTCACACCTCCATCTGATACTAAATCTGTCCATTTACGAGTACCACCCTCCACTCGGTCTCAAAGTCCGTCGATCCAAAATCTAGGAAGACGTTCCATGGTGAAGAAACGTCTTGCAGAGATGAGTGTCTCTGGCCCGAGGTCTGCGCCTACCAAGACTGAACGATCCACGAGGGCACGGCAAATCCTCTCGTCGCCGAATACTACCATTATGAAGGAGATGCAATCTCTCAACATGTGTCGAACCATTACTGCTGAATCCTCAAATGCAGACTCGATAATTGATTCGTACGCAAGCTCGTCAGGAAGAGATTCACCACTGTCAATCTTGCCGCCGGGTCGATACACTTCTGCGCCTCCCAGCGAGGCATCATCCCCTCAACCGCATCACTCTCCCGGATCCCGAATAGTTGTGAGACCTATCGTGAACAAATATGGAGACCTCTTTTCTCCAGTCTCAGAATACTCGGATGTGGAACCACAAAGTTTCACAGCCAAATTATTGGCACATCCGGAAATCAGTGGGTTGCCTACCAATGCACTTGGGATCAGTAGTCTAGTGCGGAATGTGGGTAAAGCAAAGTCAACAGTCGAGGGTCTTCCTGCTATGGAGCCAACTATTTCTGATCGCCCCCCGACTCCACCACGCAAGACCCCTCCACGCAAGAGCTCACCAGACCCGCCGACTCAACCTCCGCGTCCGCCGTCAATACACCGTTTACCGTTAGTGATCAAGGAGCCCGGTGTACCCTCTGTTCAGGTCGATCACGAAACCAAGCTAGCCATGCACAACATCGAAAGTTCTGTCATTCGCATCGAAGGTCAAGGGCGACGACACGGCGAGGGCCTGAACGCTTTGCAGGATCGAATCGATACCGCCCTCAAGAATATCCAACAACAAAAGGTTCAACCTACTATAGTTCAAGCACCGCCTCCAGTGATACCGACGCTCAAATGCGATCAGTCGGGCGTCATGAAGAAGCTTGTGGATGTTCAATCTGTGATCGCAAAGGAGTTCCCTGAACTGAGAAAGCGATTGGACGACTTGCAAATCGAGATAATAAAGTCCGCTGCGAGTGACCGCTCCAACGTAATCTCGATGAAGAACGTCGCCCCTCCATCACCCAAACCACTCCGTGAGGTGCCTGTGCCGACTGTTGCCACAATTTCGCAACTGCCCGATTTCTCGGAATTGGAGACAAAGTTGGATTGCTTGCTGACTCTTTGTCAGAATATGCAGGAACAGCGTATTCCGAAGGAGTCTGAACCTGTTGTTGAGCAACCAGACGAAAAGGCATTACTAGTAGGTCCGAGGGCTTTTCTTTAGAGCATCGAAGTTGATTTTGTGACTAGGTTCAAGAGATACTCGATCTGCTAAAAGCCGAACAAGAACAACGATCCGCGCAGGCCGAGCAGCAGGCAGATAGTGTCAGGTACTTGAATGAACTGAACTCGGTGAGTTTAGGCTGTGTAACGTGTTGATCCCAACTTACCCCGCCCATTGCCAGTGGCTCGAGACCTTCGTCAATCATGGTACTTCCCAGATTGACCAAGTAGTCACTGGCATTCAACACCTGTTCCGAGAGTTGGGACCGATGCATGAGCTGAGGGATTGTGGTGAAAATGACGATGGTCAGAGCACAGAGGCCATGAATGGAGGGTTGTTGTCGGATATTCGGCGATTGTTGGTTGAGAATAAAGGGAGGGAGGAGAGCACCAACATGTTGCAGTCGTCCATCAATGGTCTCATCGCCGCAGTTCAAGAAGACCTCAGAAGGAACGCGGAATCCCGGAACGCAATAAGTGAGTCTCTGAAGAGCCTCTTGTATAGTGGCTGGCTGACATTTTGAAACAGCAACGGAGTCGCTCTTGGGCCTTATTGAACGACAACGTCAAGATCAAGAGAGGCTCTTGAGAACTCTCGCGTCAGAGATCTCGAACGATATTCGCGGAGAGAGGTTGCGTTTCGTGGAGGCCATGAAAGAAGCGACTGCAATCAATGTTCAAAGTGAGTGATTGCCATCGCGTTCCATGAAATACGAACTTACATGTTACGAACAGTTCACGTGGAAGAGTTCAAGAAGGAGCTCACACGAGAAGTCATGTTGATGACCCAAGAAGTGGGGCGGTTGCAAAGGGAGAGGCAGTCAATGGAGCAGAAAATCGCAGACCTGTTTGCATTCTACTCAAAGCAGAAGCAGAACGGTGACCATCTACAAGTTCCAGCAAAGAGGGGAGTCTCTCAGGATTCAGCTTCCCATCGGGTCACGTCCCCTGCTCCAAGTCG
>JANAWD010000040.1:23605-123893 GCA_027627245.1 Meripilus lineatus | reverse complement strand
AATTTTAAGTTCTTGATATTTATTCTCTTAATAGAATCACAGATATTAAAGCTAACTATATACTATTAATTTTTTTTATAAGTCTAAATACTAAATAGTGATCATAAGTAATCTAATTTGAATATATATAAAATGAATAATATAATTAAAAAAATCTATAATAAGAGACTATACTCAATGATAGATAGCAGTTTTTAAGTTTTGAGTTACATCTAGGCTCAATATAAGAGTAAATTAGTATCAACTGATTTATTAATCTTACTATAATCTATAGATCTGATATACCTGTGAAGTACCAATTCTCAAATGTTCAAAGAATAGAAAGAATAAATAACATCTCAAGACTCAGAGATATTGAAGGAGATCAGAAGTTTAACCTATCTGCTGTGCTATTCTTATCCTAAATGACTGATATTTCAGAGAGAGCTCAGAGTAGAGATATTGATGGAAGACTTAATGATATAAAGCTAAAGAGACAAAGTATAGAGTATAAGAGGAAGAGAATTCAAAGTCTTTACTACTAGACAGTTAAGATTATAAATGATATAACTAATCTAATAGATCTAATATATATTAATATATTAGAGTCAGATCAGTTAGTATCAGAGAGGCTAATATAATATACTAGTTAAACTTATAAGCTCTGGTATTATCTGGCATACTCCAGATTTACATATACTACTCTATTGCAGAGTATGTAAAAGTATATCAGGTTGTTAATCAATAGTAAAATTAATATGTTTATTATATTTATTATAAAGATAACTTTATTATCAAAGAGCTAAGTTTCTAGATAGATCCAAATCAATTATTATATTATGTTTACAGATATCAAAGTATATTAGGCAATATCAGAGCTTATAAATTTTATTTATACTACTAATACTATAATTGTGTATATTACAAGCTATTATGACCTGCAGTATTCTACATCAATACTAGATTGATATATAGTATTATCTTGTAGGTATATTATAATCAATATTAAATGTGTTTTTACTGTTATGAAAGAGTTTATTACAATTATATATCATTGCAGAAAGAAAAAATGGTCTCTTAGCTTTTTAATATTATCATTTACTTAGAACTTATTTATTTTATGACTAATAATATTGCTCACCTCTATAGTACATTTATTTACTATCTTAATATAGTTAGTAGGACTATTTCTTGCATTTTGAATATTATTTCTTGCTCTTCTAAGTTTTATAAAAGAGATAATTTTGTATCAGTAAAACATATAGACTCTGATACAATCTCACATACTCTGATATTTGATATTAAGATACCATAATAGATTTAAATCTTTCTATTAATTGAATGTATAAATGATAAAGTAATTTAAATAGTAATAATAGCAAGAAGTAATACTTTAATGCACTAATATATTGATTTTTATTAGTATTTGGCAATCTAATATACTCTAGTATTCTCAAGGATATAATTAAGATTCTTAAAATACTTATATCTATTGTAGTAAAATAAGTAGAGCTATATACTATATTTAAACAGAATAATCACTATTTTTCTATTATCTTCTAACTATTACAGATAGTTTTAAAACCTACCTATAACTGATTGATTAATCAGAAAATATGCTTATATTTTTTAATTCCTTCTGGCAATAATCAGACTGATCTTTATCAAAAATATCTTGATATAGATATAGTATATATATATTGATCATTTGATTATTTGTTCCTTCTATTAGTGAGTAAAAATAAGCCAATCTATTCTATATCTCTTAGTATTAGTTATCTTAAAGTGAAGATATAGGCAGTCCTAAAGTTAGCATTAGTCATCCCGAATAAGAGATATGAGTTGTCCTAGAGTTATTACAGATTATTCTATATATTCTACTATCGACAGTTTATAATACATGATAGATAGCTCAGAATGCTTCTATAAATAATCCTGGATCTATGAAAGAGTATTCTATTATAACTACTTGAGATATTCATGAAGCAAAGATAGATATTCTATAGAGTCAGATATATTATCTTTTCTAGGGTATTGTATTTAGTACTTTAGATATTCCAGTAAGTCTAAAGTCACTTTATAAGAATTCAAACATCAAAGATCAAATGGATTATGACTTTTGATTAAATTCACTATATATTCTGAACTATCCTTCTATAAGTTATTTTTAAATCTTCAAAATAAATCAATCTAGAAATGTATTTTCTGACAAATTTTAAAGATAATAAATATATATTACTAGAAGCATTTAGAAGCTTACTGTATCTATTTCTAAACTTTTGACTATTCTATCAGATATTAAACATAGTTAATAAGATAAAACAAATACTCTGTATTTGATATACTTTGGAGAAATAAATTATTAAAATGATAATATAAATCACTTAATCAATTTATATTAAAATTATACTATCAAGAAATAATTTTTCAATACTACCAAAAAAAAAGTAAGTAAGATGCCTGGTACCTAGTAATAAGTGGGATGCCCATCTCTGATTTCTGATTATCCCTAGATATCAATTCTAAATAATGTTCCTGCCTATAAGAGCAGGCTAAAAAACCTTCCAGGCAAGCAGTAGCCTATCCACTATTTGGAGCATGCCTACAGTGTCCATGCCCATATATCTTCTAGATATAAATAAACATTATTCCTATTAGTCTAATAGATAGGGTATTTGGGATACCTGTCAGTGAAATGATAAGTATTCTGTACTATATTTGCACTATATAGGATACTGATCTCATATTAAGGTTGTAGTCAAGGATTGTATAGTATAGAAGATGTATCCTAGCTTAATGAGTGTAGTTCTATTATCTTTAAAATTAGAATCAGATATCTAGAATCCTAGTAGTCTCTCTAATATTATTTTCTAAGCTTCATACTATCCATAATTTCTTTGTTGATCTTATCACTACTCAAGTTTTGAAAAACATAATGTTAAGCATTTTAGTTATCTTTCCATACTGTTATTATTAGTCTTGGAAAGAAAACTACCAGTTTATTTTATAGACTATAATACCTGAGATAGTTTAAACTTAACATACTTCAATAGGCTGAGATATAAAGAAGTTATAAGAATAGCTAGAAAGAAGACTAACAATATAGCAAGAAGGAACTCTGAGAGNAAAAGATTAAAATTATAAAATCAGAGAANTATATTCCAGTAATAGAATGGTAATATTAGACTTAGAGTCTAATCAGCCAACTCTCAGGACAATATTAACAAGATAAGATCAGATTAGATTAGATATTATCAGATAAGATAGGTAGTTTAGTTTAGCCTAGGGCTATAGGAAGATTATATAGCCTTAGATCTAGAGTAGAACTAGGCAGAAGTAGACTAGCCTAATACTTATATAGTAATCTATTAAGACTTAACTTAAGCTAGACCTTATACATCTGTGAGGGATTAACACATTACTTTAAGGTAGATAGATATTCTAACTTTGTACTGAAGCTATTAATATATTATTATAATTCTATACTACTAGTAGTTTGTATATTTAGAATAGATACTCTATTATTAACTTTTTCACTTAAACATCTGACATAGAGGAGCTCTGCAAGATATATGTTAGTAATAACTTTGGAGATATTGGAGATACCATCTAGAAATGTATTGTATAGTTTAGGTCTAATAACTACATTATATTCATTGGGCAATCCAATATAGGTATTTCTGATCAATTCAATATAGTCTTATATATACTCTCAGTTTTTATCTAGAATAGTATAGTTATCTATAAGATTGTGCAGTTTGTATGTTATAGGTCAGGAGTGAACAACACTATTCAAGCAAGAAGAAACTCATGTAAATTTCTGTATAGTGATTCTAAGTGATATATAAATGACTACAATTTACCTCTAGCAAAAGATGAAGGATAACAGAGGGATCATTGATGGTTGATCAGATGTATATCTTGTCAATGTTTTCTTGCACACTATTACTCCTAGTGTGTTGATTTTTTCTGGTATTGTATTATTCTTCTAGACTTCTTACTTTTTGAAATAAACCTAAAGTCTTATTAAGTTTACTATTTCAATATCATGAGATAAAAAAAAGCAAGAAGAAATAGATTATAAAAATTCACAATATCATATCAGATAAATAAAGAGAATATAAGTAGATTATCAAGATTCTATTATTTTTGTTAACATTATGACTTTAACTTATAGTAGCTTAAATAGTACATAGATTTTTGTTATAATATACTAATAATAATGAGAAAATTTTTAATTTTCAAAAAGTCTTCTATATAACTCTATATATACTTAAATTAAGTCTAGAAATATCTAATATACTAGCCTGATATAAAAGTAAATCTCTATACAATTGTAAAAGTGTTCAACCGCTTGATTATGTCAGTCCAACTAGCACTCGTCCCATCTAATGTGTGGCTGCTCAGAGCAACTATGTCCCCTTCCTATAGACCGTAGTCCCTTGCAGCCAAAAACCTGATTGGCGGGTTGCCCTCTGCCTTCAGAACTTGGACATCCAATGTCATTGTGTAATTATTGTGTTGTAAAGGAGGGTAGTGGGCAGAGTAGCTAATGAAATTATCAGAACCACCCCTCATATTGTCTGATCACTGTGTTGTTTACCTGGGGGCTGGGCACCAATAAGGGAACAGAAAAAGCAAGTTATTATGTAACTTGCCTCGCGATTTACCCAACAAAACCATCATGCTTAAAAGGGAAATTAGATTGAAAACATTTATAAATTTATAAAGATGAAAAAAATGATTAATTTACCTTTTTTCCTTCTATCTTATAGTTATTGAGACTTTTGGATGAGCCCAGTGGACTGCATAGATATTGAGTGTAAGTGTTTAGTAGAGGATGCCATTGTAATAGGAATATGTTTCTGATGATGTATAACTACTATTAGAGACTCAATAAAATATACAGTGGCCAGGAAACATTGATTTATGTATATCTATATATATTCTTTACCAGGTCACTGAATCTGAAGCCAAGCTAATATCTGAGATTCAGGCAACTTATAAATAGTTAATCAATTTGCATATTCTGCCTCTCATTTGTGAATGTCATAGAGATCATGCTGATCTTAATCTCACTGGTTTGTACTATCTTTGATTTGTGGAATACTGGGTTCAATTATTCTAGATACAAGCAACAAGTATAAGAGTATATAGATATAGATTGAAATGCTTTATAAGAATTTAGAAGAGGCTGTTCTAGAGAAAAATAGAACTAAATAACAAGCTAAAATAAATCATATATTTGTACTATATATTGTCTTGTATGTATTATATTTTTTTAGGTAAAGCAATTGTTAGTTTTGCTATTTCTGTGATGACTTCAACTCCAATCTTCTTGATTTTAGTAACATTATATTCCTTGATTATTTTCCTATTTTCTATGATTTTTCCCCATTTTTCTAGCTGTCCTACAGCTCTCTACCCATTGTGATTTGGACTTAGCATTTCTTCACTGGCTTCAGCCACTTCAGCCACATTAGGTACTGTACAGTTTCAGTTATAGCTTCTGTTAGCCTGGTGATGGAAACTTTAGCTTTCTAACTTGAGTTCCAGATATGTATAACTTATGTTACCATAATAAATAGCTTCCTAACTTGAGTTCCAGCTGCCTGGGATTGATCTATTCCCTCTTGGTATAAATTTTAACAGCAATTATATACCTTACATAAATCATATAAGTGATAGACATCTTATCAAGGCTAGAGATACTCACAAAACAAACTCTGAACTCTGGACCAGTCAAATCAAATTGAAAGATCCAAAGAGTATAGAGAAAGAAAGGAAGCAGTCAAGATGTCAACTGGTAAAAGAGACACTAGGTAAAGTATATTATAATTTAAGATGAATAGATATTAACTTTATTCTAGTCTTGCAAACTTGTAAATTTGACTTTTTGTATGTTTTTTACCAAGTCAAGTACAAGAACAGTTTGTAAGTATTTATAAGCTATTTTTTGTTATTTTTTTAATCTACTATATAGCTTATTACTCAAAAAGTTGGTCTTCTTAATTGTTTCAAGTGACCTAGCACTACTGTATTTGAAGATAATGATATATGCCTTAGTTATGCCTTTGCAATGAAAAGGCTATCTTTAGTAAATTTTATATAATTATAACTAGAAATATTAAATAACCTTTTAAATATAGCTATCTTGTAATGAGATAAATTTCTTTCTCTATGAATACAAGTTTCTTATTGTTGGTTTTGCTATTTCTGTGATGACTTCAACTCCAATCTTCATGATTTTGGTACTATTATATTCTTTGATTATTTTCCTATTTTCTATGATTTTCTCCCATTTTTCTAGCTGTCCTACAGCTCTCTACCCATTGTGATTTGGACTTAGGATTTCTTCACTGGCTTCAGCCACTTCAGCCACATTAGGTACTGTACAGTTTCAGCCACAGCCTCTGTTAGCCTGGCACTTGGGTGATGGAAACTTTAGCTTCCTAACTTGAGTTCCAGGTATGTATAATTTATGTTACCATAATAAACAGCTTCCTAACTTGAGTTCCAGCTGCCTGGGGTTGATCTATTCCCCCTTGGTGTGGATTTTAACACTTATAGAGCCTGATGAAGGGTACCAGTGGACATAGCATTCACAGTATGATCTATATAGAACAACTGCTTATATAGAGAATGTTATCTCGATAAAGTGAAAAGCAGCTTTGATGAGTAAGCCTGAAGGTTCTCAGATCACAATGACTTGTACTATTTTTATATTTAACTCAGTCAGAAAGTATACAAAAAGTCAAATTTGCAAGCTTGTGAGATTAAAATAAAGTTAATATCTATATCCTTTAAAATCTGTGTTAAAATCACAAGAGGGGAGAGAGTGAAACTAATGGAATTGGGTGAGGGAAGTACAGAGGTTTATATACCTGAGTACCAGGAGAAGTCCATGTAATTGTTGGGCAATCACATGGAATGGACAGCCATGGCAGTACAGCCAGGCTAGTCCACTTATGCCTAGTTCTACTCTAGGCCTGAGGCTGTGTGATCTTCCCACAGCCTTAGGCTAAACTAAACTACCTATCTAATCTAATGGCATCTAATCTAATCTGGTCTTATATTATCAACATTGTCCTGGGAGCTGGCTGATTAGCCCAAGTCCAACACTTCTGCGTAATCAGCTAGCTCTCTAAGCTAAGCTGTTTGCAAGCCTCTTCCATATTCACCTTGCTCATAGACTTGGTCAGGATGTCTGCAGCCATGGAGTCTGTGGGCACATAATCTATAGACAGTGTCCTATTCTCTACAGCATCTCTGAGCCAGTAATGATGCTCTGGGTTTCTGGCAATCTGGATGACACTCTGATTATTCATGTGAGGTGTGGTAGGACCAGAGGCCTCATAGCCAAGTTCTGTCAGAAGCTGTCTGATCCAGATAGCCTCAGAGCCAGCAGAGACAGCAGAAACTTACTCTGCCTCTGTGGTGAACAGAGCAACAATGGACTGCAACTTGGAACTCCAGGACACTGCATCAGTTCCCATCTTAACCACATAGGCACTGGTAGACTTTCCAGAGTCAGGGTTCCCACCATGGTCAGCATCAGAGTACACCTCAAATCTCTCCTTGGATGCAGAGGACAGAGGGGCATAGGTGAGCTTGTGGTCCATAGTGCCCTTGAGATATCTGAAGAGATGTTTCACAGCCTTCCAGTGGTCAGGGCCAGGATTGGAGTTGAATCTGCTCAGCACAGACACAGCAAAGGAGATGTCTGGTCTGGTGGCAATGGCAAGGTACATGAGAGCTCCCACTGCATTGATGTAGGGGACAGAGGCCATGGCCTGCTTGTCCTCATCTGTCATCTGTGGCAGGGCACTGGGAGGCACTCAGTCTGAGTCCTGGCTCCATGGGAGTACCAACTGGTTTGCAGTCTGACATGTGAAACCTTTCAAGGATATCCTCCACATAGTGCTTCTGCGACAAGGAGATAGAGTGCTTGGCTCTGTCTCTGGAGATGGCAACACCAAGAAGAAGACTGGTTGGACCAAGATCCCTGAGTTTGAAGTGGGAGAGAAGCTTCTGTTTCACCTCCTGGATGGCAGCCTTGGATTTGGAGACCAAGATGCAGTTATCAACAAACACAGGAAGGATCACCCTGACAGAACCATTATCCAGGATGTACACAGAAGAGTCACTCTTCAGGATCTTGAAGCCCATGTCAACCAGTGTAGCTGCAAGCTTCTTGTACCAGAGTCTGCCAGATTGCTTTAAGCTATAGAGTCCCTTGTCCAGTTTGCACACCTTGTATCTATCAGAGGAGACAAAAAGCCTGTAGACCTCTTTGTCCAATTCTCCATTTAGGTAGGATGTGGAGAAGTGTTGGTTTTGCTATTTCTGTGATGACTTTGACTCCAATCTTCTTGATTTTAGTACCATTATATTCTTTGATTATTTTCCCATTTTCTATGATTTTTCTTCTCTTTGTTGGTTTTGCTATTTCTGTGATGACTTCAACTCCAATCTTCTTGATTTTAGTACCATTAAATTCCTTGATTATTTTCCTATTTTCTATGATTTTTCCCTATTTTTCTAGCTGTCCTACAGCTCTCTACCCATTGTGATTTGGACTTAGCATTTCTTCACTGGCTTCAGCCACTTCAGCCACATTAGGTACTGTACAGTTTCAGCCACAGCTTCTGTTAGCCTGGCACTTGGGTGATGGAAACTTTAGCTTCCTAACTTGAGTTCCAGGTATGTATAACTTATGTTACCATAATAAATAGCTTCCTAACTTGAGTTCCAGCTGCCTGGGGTTGATCTATTCCCCCTTGGTGTGGATTTTAACAGGTTATGGGCCCTGCTGCCTTCTAGGAAGCCACTGCTTGTGCGACGATTTTTCGAGTCAATTCTTTTTGGATTCGCCTGAAACTTTGCACACCTCCCTACCCATCTTTATTCTCGACATCAACCGAGTTTCACGCTTATCCAATCAAAACTCCGGACTTAGTGCGAATTTCTTTCCACCTGTCCTCCTAGCTCAGCCACACCTACCCCATCTTCCAACCTCGATATCTCGCCGAGTATTCCTCGCACACCGCCGCTCTTAGGCTCGTTCGAATCTCCTCTTCAATACCTTCCTGTTGATACCCGGATCACCCGATCCCGTCAAGAACTCGCCGCGCAACGACCTCATCTTTGTCACCCACCCCTTATCTCAGCCACCCCCATTTTGGGCGACCAATATCTCGACGAGTTCTCATCCGTTTCGGTTGATCTTGGGTTCGTTGGACTCGCATTAACGTGAGCTTTCCATCGTGTCCTNGATCGTGGAAATCGGATCTCTTTTGACCGCCCAACCCGCCGCCCAAGTCTGCCCACCACCCGCCTCACCCACTTTTCCACCCATCTTCTTCAGCTCATTGCTCCACCAATTCTCCTCCAATTCCATCAATTCTTACACCATTTGGATCCTCTCTGTCCCCTCTACACGTCCATATCATTCCCATTGACAATTTTTCATGCCCTTCGCCGCCATCATATCAGATTCTGTTGCCCTTCCCAAGTTCAAGCCTCTTTCCTCTTCCAACTACACTACCTGGTCTGGAGAGATGAGGGCATGGCTGATGAGGGGAGGCTATTGGATGTTGGTCAAGGGGGAGGAGCAGAAGCCTGGGAGCTTGGTTGAGGGTAATGTTAAAATCCACACCAAGGGGGAATAGATCAACCCCAGGCAGCTGGAACTCAAGTTAGGAAGCTATTTATTATGGTAACATAAGTTATACATACCTGGAACTCAAGTTAGGAAGCTAAAGTTTCCATCACCCAAGTGCCAGGCTAACAGAGGCTGTGGCTGAAACTGTACAGTACCTAATGTGGCTGAAGTGGCTGAAGCCAGTGAAGAAATGCTAAGTCCAAATCACAATGGGTAGAGAGCTGTAGGACAGCTAGAAAAATGGGGAAAAATCATAGAAAATAGGAAAATAATCAAGGAATTTAATGGTACTAAAATCAAGAAGATTGGAGTTGAAGTCATCACAGAAATAGCAAAACCAACAGGTAAACCTACCACAGATGAGTCCTCTGCTACTCTTGCCTGGTCTATCAAGGCTGGGAAGGCTGCTGGTGAGCTGTACCTTGCCCTGGAGCCTAACTAGAGGACCCATATTGTTGGTTTGGAGGATGATCCTGTTGCCATTTGGAAGAAGCTGGAGGCTGTCCATCTTCAGAAGTGCCCTGGGTCTCGTTTCCTGTCCTATGACCACTTCTTTTCCATCCAGAAGAAGGAGGATGAGACTTTGACTTCCCTCATGACCAGGATTGATGAGGCTATGATTCAGGTCAAGAATTTGTGTCCTGATAAGTTCTCCTTGGATGACCTGGACCAGGAGCTTGTTTGTATGGCTATGATTCGTCTCCCTGCAGAGTATGACTCCTTTGCCTCTTCCCTTCAGCTTATGGACAAGCTGGAGAAGTCCAAGCTTCAGGAGTCTTTCATAGGTGAAGATTTGCGCAGGCAGCGCTCTGTTCTGTCCCCTCCCCTTCAGGTTGCTTCTATAGCATCCCATACCTCTCCCAACTCTTCTGTCTCCTGTGACTTCTGCTCTCTGCCTGGTCATTCCATAGCTACCTGCTACAGGTTCAAGGCTGGTAAGGCTGAGGCAACAAAGGAGGCATTGGAGAAGCGCCAGCAGTGCAAAGGGAAGGGTAGGGCACAAAAGGCCAATGTTGCCTCCACTTCTGCCACTCAGGCTACTACCACTACCACCACCCCTGACCCTTCCACTGTTCTGGAGTTTGCTGGCAATGCAAGTACTGCTCTTTCTGAGCCACCTACCTCTTCTTCTGTCCGCCCAGATGCTCATGACTATTGGACTGCAGACACAGGCGCCACTTCTCATATGACCCCTCATGGTCATTGGTTGCGCAACTATACCCCCTTTCGCACTCTCATCCGTCTGGCAGACAATAGTGTGGTGTTCTCAGAAGGTGTTGGCTCAGTGGTGTTTTGTCCAGAGGTAGAAGGGAGATCATTGCGTCCTGTTGAATTTACTCGAGTTTTACATGTCCCAAGGCTTAGAAACAACCTCCTCTCAGTCCTATATCTTGTTCTCAATCACAGAATCCAGATTCATATCTACAAACCTCGCATACAAGACTCTGTTGTTTTGTGCCCCAGTGGACTCTACCCACACTGCCTATCTTTCAGGCCATGTTGCCATTCCATCTCTGACACCTGCTCAGTCAGCATATCTGTCTTCAGCATCCACCCTTCCTTAGGACCTTTCCCTCTAGCATCGTCGTCTTGCACACCATCATTACCAGGGTGTCAAGACTCTCATCTCCATAGGTCTTGCTTGCTACAAGTATCAAGCTGGACTCTGCTGCTGCTCCAAATCCCATCTGTGAGCCTTGTCTTTCAGGCAAGATGCATGCCCACCCCTTTCCCACCACCAACACTGTCACTCCCAGACTTCTTGGTCTTGTTCACTCTGACCTTCATGGTCCTTTGCGCTGCCAAACTTCCAGGCTGCCATTCCTCTCAAAGCCAGGAGTGAGGCCTTTCTTGCCTTCAAGCGCTACAGGGCCTATGCCATGACCAAGCATTACCTGGAGATTGGTGCTCTTCAGGATGACAAGGGTGGTGAGTATATGTCCAAGGAGTTTGACAACTTCTATGCAGATCATGGGATTGTCAGAAGACATACTGTCAGGAACAGACCTCAGCAGAATGGTGTTGCACAGCGCTTTAACAGACTTCTCAATGAAAGCATCACCACCATGCTTGCAGAGTCTGACCTTCCTATGCAGTTCTGGGGGGAGGCTTTGGCTACCTTCATCCATATCCATAACAGGTGTTCCACCTCTTCTCTGCCCAACACTACTCCCTTTGAGATGTGGGAAGGCTCTAAGCCTGACTTGTCTCACCTCAGAGTGTGGAGATGTACTGCCTATGTGCATGTTCAGAAGGACAAGAGGTCTTCTTCTCTGGGTTCACACATGGAGAAGTGTGTATTCATTTGGTATCCTCCAGGCTACAAGGGATGGAAATTCTACAATCCTACTACCAGGAAATCAGTGATCTCAGAGAGGGCAGAGTTTGATGAAAGGTATTATCCTGGCTTGAAGCAGTTCTCTACTCCTTCAGGTCCTCTTCTTCTAGAGCCATCTACTCCTGCCACTGTTACCTCTCATTCACCTTCATTTGTTGACTTTGGCATTCCTCCTGATGAGGAACAGGTTGTACCAGCTGCTCATCCTGGGGGAGGAGCCTATTGCTGGTCAGCCTGAGCCTGCTGGTGTTCAACCTGATCCACCTGCTGCCTTGCCTGCTGCTCCACCACCTGTAGCTCCAGCTCCAGCACCTATTGCTGAGCCTGAGGAGTTTGTTCTGCCTCCAGCTCTCCAACCACCTCGTCCAGTACAGCCTAGACGCACCAACAGTCTTATTCCNCCNTCACCTTNTCNTCCNNNCNCNNGNANGACGAGTCAGAAAACCTGTCCATCATGGACACTACCTNCTCCTTTNNCTCCAGCACCTCCTAGGAGATCTACTCCTTCAGTATCTCCNTCACCAGCTCCATCTCCCTCACCAGNACCTCCATCTCNTTCANNAGNACCTCCTCAGCCAGGTCCTTCACAGCCTACAAGACACTCTACNAGGACCAACTTGGGTGTTCCACCTGGTGAATGGTGGAAAGTCAGGGAGACATCTCCTATCCCTGAGGATGATGAGTCTGATGANTCTGATGCACATGAGGATCAGGATCAGGAGTCTACCTATGAGGATGCTGACACTCACCTCTCTGAAGCTGCCCAGGCTNTCTCTGCCTCTGATCCCANGAGCTATGCTGAGGCTCTCAAGAGACCTGATGCCCCCAAGTGGATAGAGGCTACTCAGAAGGAGTTTGATGGTCTTATTGCCAATGGAACATGGGAGTATTGTCAACTTCCTCCAGGTNCCAAGGCNATTGGATGCAGATGGGTCCTTAACATCAAACATCTTGCTNATGGTACCATTGATAGGTACAAGGCCAGGTTGGTTGCCCAGGGATTCAGTCAGAGACCAGGCTTTGACTATGTGGAGACCTTTGCCCCTACTGNGNNNATGGCTACTATCAGAGTCATTCTTGCNCTTGCTGCCTTGGAGGATCTGGAGTTATACTCCATTGACATCTCCCAGGCCTTCCTCAATGGNGACTTGGATGTGGACATCTATATGCAGCAGCCTGAGGGTTTTGAGAGAGGNAANCCAGGTGATGTGGTTAGATTGGTCAAGGGTCTGTATGGTCTCAAGCAAGCTGGGAGACTNTGGAACCAGAAACTTCATTCTGTGCTTCTCCAGATNGGTTTCAAGCGCCTCAAAAGTGATGCTTCTGTCTACCTCTTTATCAGANATGATGTTAGGGTTATTATTCCCNTCTTCATTGATGATATCACTCTTGCAGGTNGTTCTGTTNCCTCTATCAAGGCTGTNNTTGCAGAACTTGCTACCCANTTCAAACTNAGAGACCTTGGNCCCTCATCTTATCTTCTGGGNATTGAAATCACCAGAAANCGATCNCTTCGCTCTCTCTCNNTTTCCCAGNGCCAGTATATCATCAATACNCTCACTACCTTCAGCATGTTTGACTGCAANCCAGTCTCTACTCCTATGGANCCAGGACTTANCCTCTCNGCTGCAGATGGTCCTCAGACAGACTCAGAGAGACAGGAGATGTCTACTATTCCCTANATCAATGCTGTTGGTGCTCTGATNTATCTCAGCACTTGNACAAGACCAGACATTTNCTACACTGTTCACAAGCTTGCCAGGTTCAATACCAATCCAGGCATGGCTCACTGGAAAGCAGTCAAGCANCTNNTCAGATATCTCAAGGGTACCATGGACCTNACTTTGACTTATAGTCCAAATCCTCACAGCNNAGAGTTGTTNAGGACTTTCTCTGATGCTGATCATGCTGGAGAGGTTGATAGTAGGAAGTCTACTGGTGGATTTGTGGTTATGATGGGGACTGGGGCAGTCAGCTGGAGTTCTAAATTTCAGAGTATGGTTGGACTGTCTACTACTGAGGCAGAGTTTGTGGCAGGGAATGAGGCTGGAAAGAGTGTTAAAATCCACACCAAAGAGGAATAGATCAACCCCAGGCAGCTGGAACTCAAGTTAGGAAGCTATTTATTATGGTAACATAAACTATACATACCTGGAACTCAAGTTAGGAAGCTAAAGTTTCCATCACCCAAGTGCCAGGCTAACAGAAGCTGTGGCTGAAACTGTACAGTACCTAATGTGGCTGAAGTGGCTGAAGCCAATGAAGAAATGCTAAGTCCAAATCACAATGGGTAGAGAGCTGTAGGACAGCTAGAAAAATGGGAGAAAATCATAGAAAATAGGAAAATAATCAAGGAATATAATGGTGCTAAAATCAAGAAGATTGGAGTTGAAGTCATCACAGAAATAGCAAAACCAACACTCCCCCCTGATGCTACAACTCCCCCCTAACCTTGCAATCCCATAAGTCCTCTAAACTGCTGAACCTTCACTCTAGGCAAAGCCTTGGTCAACAAGTCAGCTGGCATGTCATGAGTAGACAAGTGCACAGGTGAAATATATCCAGACTCCACCATATCCCTCAACCAATGTAACCTCAGATCCACATGTTTCATCTTGCTATGATGAGTGGGATTCTTGGCCACTGAGATAGCAGAGTTGTTGTCCATGAACAGACTGGAAGGTCCATCAAAGGTATACCCAATCTCTGTCAGCAAGTTCCTAGTCCACATCCAAGTCTCCATTGAGGAAGGCCTGGGAGATGTCAATGGAGTATAACTCCAGATCCTCCAAGGCAGCAAGGGCAAGAATGACTCTGATAGTAGCCATCCTCACAGTAGGGGCAAAGGTCTCCACATGGTCAAAGCCTGGTCTCTGACTGAATCCCTGGGCAACCAACCTAGCCTTGTACCTATCAATGGTACCATCAGCAAGATGTTTGATGTTAAGAACCCATCTGCATCCAATAGCCTTGGCACCTGGAGGAAGTTGACAATACTCCCATGTTCCATTGGCAATAAGACCATCAAACTCCTTCTGAGTAGCCTCTATCCACTTGGGGGCATCAGGTCTCTTGAGAGCCTCAGTATAGCTCTTGGGATCAGAGGCAGAGACAGCCTGGGCAGCTTCAGAGAGGTGAGTGTCAGCATCCTCATAGGTAGACTCCTGATCCTGATCCTCATGTGCATCAGAGTCATCAGACTCATCATCCTCAGGGATAGGAGATGTCTCCCTGACTTTCCACCATTCACCAGGTGGAACACCCAAGTTGGTCCTGGTAGAGTGTCTTGTAGGCTGTGAAGGACCTGGCTGAGGAGGTGCTGGTGAAGGAGATGGAGGTGCTGGTGAGGGAGATAGAGCTGGTGAAGGAGTAGATCTCCTAGGAGGTACTGGAGCCAAAGGAGGAGGTAATCCATGGTGGACAGGTTTTCTGACTCTCTTGCCAGTAGGTGGAGGATAAGGTGAAGGTGGAATAAGACTGTTGGTGCGTCTAGGCTGTACTGGACAAGGTGGTTGGAGAGCTGGAGGCAGAACAAACTCCTCAGGCTCAGCAATAGGTACTGGAGCTGGAGGTACAGGTGGTGAAGCAGGCAAGGCAGCAGGTGGATCAGGTTGAAGACCAGCAGGCTCAGGCTGACCAGCAATAGGCTCCTCCCCCCCAGGATGAGCAGCTGGTACAACCTGTTCCTCATCAGGAGGAATGCCAAAGTCAACAAATGAAGGTGAATGAGAGGTAGCAGTGGCAGGAGTGGATGGCTCTAGAAGAAGAAGACTTGAAGGAGTAGAGAATTGCTTCAAGCCAGGATAATACCTTTCATCAAACTCTGCCCTCTCTGAAATCACTGATTTCCTGGTAGTAGGATTGTAAAATTTCCATCCCTTGTAGCCTGGAGGATACCCAATGAATACACACTTCTCCATGTGTGAACCCAGAGAAGAAGACCTCTTGTCCTTCTGAACATGCACATAGGCAGTACATCCCCACACCCTGAGATGGGACAAGTCAGGCTTAGAGCCTTCCCACATCTCAAAGGGAGTGGTATTGGGCAGAGAAGAGGTGGAACACCTGTTATGGATATGGATGAAGGTAGCCAAAGCCTCCCCCCAGAACTGCATAGGGAGGTTAGACTCTGCAAGCATGGTGGTGATGCTTTCATTGAGAAGTCTGTTAAAGCGCTCTGCAACACCATTCTGCTGAGGTCTGTTCCTGACAGTATGTCTTCTGACAATCCCATGGTCTGCACAGAAGCTGTCAAACTCCTTGGACATATACTCACCACCCTTGTCATCCTGAAGAGCACCAATCTCCAGGTTGTGCTTGGTCATGGCATAGGCCCTGTAGCGCTTGAAGGCAAGAAAGGCCTCACTCTTGGCTTTAAGAGGAATGGCAGCCTTGAACTTGGACCTGTCATCAATGAAGGTAATCCAGTACCTGAAGCCAGAATGAGTTTGGCAGCGCAAAGGACCATGAAGGTCAGAGTGGATAAGACCAAGAAGTCTGGGAGTGACAGTGTTGGTGGTGGGAAAGGGGTGGGCATGCATCTTGCCTGAAAGACAAGGCTCACAGATGGGATCTGGAGCAGCAGCAGAGTCCAGCTTGATACCTGTAGCAAGACCTTTGGAAATGAGAGTCTTGACACCCTGGTAATGATGGTGTGCAAGATGACGATGCCAGAGAGAAAGGTCCTGAGGAAGGGTGGATGCTGAAGACAGGTGTGCTGACTGAGCAGGTGTCAGAGATGGAATGGCAACATGGCCTGAGAGATAGGCAGTATGGGTAGAGTCCACTGGGGCACAAAATAATAGAGTCTTGTCTCTGGAAAAATCCATGCGAGGTTTGTAGATATGAATCTGGATTCTGTGATTGAGAAGAAGATACAGGACTGAGAGGAGGTTGTTTCTAAGCCTTGGGACATATAAAACTCGAGTAAATTCAACAGGACGCAATGATCTCCCTTCTACCTCTGGACAAAACACCACTGAGCCAACACCTTCTGAGAACACCACACTATTGTCTGCCAGACGGATGGGAGGGCGAAAGGGGGTATAGTTGCGCAACCAATGACCATGAGAGGTCATATGAGAAGTGATGCCTGTGTCTGCAGTCCAATAGTCATGAGCATCTGGGTAAACAGAAGAAGAGGTGGGTGGCCCAGAAAGAGCAGTACTTGCATTGCCAGCAAGCTCCTGAACAGTGGAAGGGTCAGGGGTGGTGGTGGTAGTGGTAGCCTGAGTGGTAGAGGTAGAGGCAACATTGGCCTTTTGTGCCCTACCCTTCCCTTTGCGCTGCTGGCACTTCTCCAATGCCTCCTTTGTTGCCTCAGCCTTACCAGCCTTGAACCTGTAGCAGGTAGCTATGGAATGACCAGGCAGAGAGCAGAAGTCACAGGAGACAGAAGAGTTGGGAGAGGTATGAGATGCTATAGAAGCAACCTGAAGGGGAGGGGACAGAACAGAGCACTGCCTGCGCAAATCTCCACCTATAAAAGACTCCTGAAGCTTGGACTTCTCCAGCTTGTCCATAAGCTGAAGAGAAGAGGCAAAGGAGTCATACTCTGCAGGGAAAGCACGAATCATAGCCATACAAACAAGCTCCTGGTCCAGGTCATCCAAGGAGAACTTATCAGGACGCAAATTCTTGACCTGAATCATAGCCTCATCAATCCTGGTCATGAGGGAAGTCAAAGTCTCATCCTCCTTCTTCTGGATGGAAAAGAAGTGGTCATAGGACAGGAAGCGAGACCCAGGGCGCTTCTGAAGATGGACAGCCTCCAGCTTCTTCCAAATGGCAACAGGATCATCCTCCAAGCCAACAACATGAGTCCTCTGTTCAGGCTCCAGGGCAAGGTACAGCTCAGCAGCAGCCTTCCCAGCCTTGATAGACCAGGCAAGAGTAGCAGAGGACTCATCTGTGGTAGGTTTACCCTCAACCAAGCTCCCAGGCTTCAACTCCTCCCCCTTGATCAACATCCAATAGCCTCCCCTCATCAGCCATGCTCTCATCTCTCCAGACCAGGTAGTGTGGTTGGAAGAGGAAAGAGGCTTGAACTTGGGAAGGGCACCAGAATCTGACATGATGGCGGCAAAGGGCGTGGGAAATTGGCCTGAGGTGGGGTGGTAGGCAGACTTGGGCGGCAGGTTGGGCAGTCAAAAGTGGTCCGATTCCCACGATGGAGGACACGATGGAAGGCTCACGTTAATGCGAGTCCAACGAACCCAAGAACAGCCGAAACGGATGAGAGCTCGTAGAGATATGGGTCGCCCAAAATGGGGGTAGCTGAGATAAGGGGTGGGTGACAAAGATGAGGTTGTTGCGCGGCGAGTTCTTGACGGAATTGGGTGATCCAGGTACCAACGGGAAGGTATGGAGGAGTAAATTCGAACGGGTCTAAGAGCGGCGGTGTGCGAGGAATACTCGGCGAGATATCGAGGTCGGAAGATGGGGTGGGTGTAGCTGAGCCAGGAGGACAGGTGGAAAGAAATTGGCACCAAGTCCGGAGTTTTAATTGGATGAGCGTGAAACTCGGTAGAGGTCGTGAGTAAAGATGGGTAAGGAGGTGTACAAAGTTTCAGACGAATCCAAAAAGACTTGACTCCAAAAATTGTCGCACAAGCAGTGGCTTCCTAGAAGGCAGCAGGGCCCATAACCTGTTAAAATCCACACCAAGAGGGAATAGATCAACCCCAGGCAGCTGGAACTCAAGTTAGGAAGCTATTAATTATGGTAACATAAGTTATACATACTTGGAACTCAAGTTAGGAAGGTAAAGTTTCCATCACCCAAGTGCCAGGCTAACAGAAGCTGTGGCTGAAACTGTACAGTACCTAATGTGGCTGAAGTGGCTGAAGCCAATGAAGAAATGCTAAGTCCAAATCACAATGGGTAGAGAGCTGTAGGACAGCTAGAAAAATGGGGAAAAATCATAGAAAATAGGAAAATAATCAAGGAATTTAATGGTACTAAAATCAAGAAGGTTGGAGTTGAAGTCATCACAGAAAAACCAAAACCAACAACTTCTACCTAGTTTTACTCTAGGCCTGAGACTGTGTGATCTTCCCACAGCCTTAGGCTAAACTAAACTACCTATCTTATCAGATATCATCTAATCTAATCTGGTCTTATCTGCTCAAACATTGTCCTGGGGGCTGGCTGATTAGCCCAAGTCCAACACTCCTACTTAATCAGCTAGCTCCCTAAGCCAAGCTGTTTACAAGCCTCTTCCACCTTCACCTTGCTCAGAGACTTGGTCAGGATGTCTGCAGCCATGGAGTCTGTGGGTACATAGTCTATGGACAGTGTCCCATTTTCCACAGCATCTCTGAGCCAGTAGAACCTGAGATCCAAGTGCTTCATTCTGCCATGATGCAATGGGTTTTTGGCAACCTGGATGGCACTCTGGTTGTCCATGTGAAGTGTGGTGGGACCAGAGGGCTCAGGTNGCACAAGNTCCATGTTCAGAAGCCTGTACTAATTCCAGAATAGCCTCAGCAGCCAGCAGAGACAGTAGAAACATACTCTGCCTCTGTGGTAGATAGAGCAACAATGGACTGCAACTTGAAACTCCAGGACACTACACCAGTTCCCATCTTAACCACATAGGCACTACTAGACTTTCCAGAGTCAGGATTACCACCATGGTCAGTATCAGAGTATACCTCAAATCTCTTCTTGGATGCAGAGGACAGAGGTGCATATGTGAGCTTGTGATCTATGGTGCCCTTGGGATATCTGAAGAGGTGTTTCACAGCCTTCCAGTGGTCAGGGCCAGGATTAGAGTTGAATCTCAGCACAGACACAGCAAAGGAGATGTCTGGTCTGGTGGCAATGTATATGAGAGCTCCCACTGCATTGATGTAGGGGACAGAGGCCATGGCCTGCTTGTCCTTATCTGTGGCAGGGCACTGGGAGGTGGCTCCATGGAAGTACCAACTGGTTTGCAGTCTAACATGTGAAACCTCTCGAGGATATCCTCTACATAGTGCTTCTTGGGGAACAAGGGAGATGGAGTCGCTTGCCTCTATCTCGTGGAGATGGCAACACCAAGAAGGACTGGTTGGACCAAGATCTCTGAGTTTGAAGTGAGAGAGCAGCTTCCGTTTCACCTCCTGGATGGCAGCCTTGGATTTGGAGACCAAGGTAGGGGGTTATAGCACTTCTAGCCTTTATAGCCATCAGGATAGCCCAGGAAAATGCACTCGAGAGGGTGTGGCTTTAGTGATTTTCTCTGGTCCTTCTGGACATGCACATATACTCTGCAGCCAAACACCCTGAGGTGGTGTATGGATGGCTTTTTGTTGTGCCAGAGTTCATATGGTGTGACTGTGGAGGGCAGAGAGGATGTAGGTGACCTGTTTCTCACATAGAGAAATGTGGCCAGGGCTTCACCCCAGAAGGAGGCTGGGAGATGAGACTCCACAAGCATGGCTGTGACTCCTTCTGCCAGAGTTCTGTTAATCCTCTCTGCTGCTCCATTCTGCTGGGGAGTGCTTCTGACTGTGTGCTCTCTTCTGATCCCATGCAACTTCATGTAGTCATCCCATTCTGTGGAGATGCGTTCTTCACCCTTTTCATCTCTCAGGGTCCCAATCCTTCTGCTGAGGAGATTCTCAGCATAGGCCTTGTAGATCTGGAATGCCTGGAAGGCCTCACTCTTCTTTCTGAGCAACACCACATAACAGAATTTGGTGGCATCATCAAGGAAGATGATCCAGTATCTGTAGCCTTGGATAGTCTGGGTTGGAAGGGGACCATGAACATCAGAGAAGATGAGATCAAGGGGAAGGGAGTGTTTGTTCTCTGCCTGCTGAGGGAAGGGCGTTCTGTGCTGCTTGCCAAGGATGCATGCTTCACAAGGACCAGACATGGGTGTCTCAGAATCAAGCTTGAGATTGACTACAAGCTTGTTCTTCAACAGGGACTCCAGTCTGTCTTGGGAGATGTGGCCCAACCTTCTGTGCAGGAGAGATCTGTCTAACACTACCTGGGATGACTGAGCATGTTGCTGCACCTGTACCTGTCCATTCAGGATTCCCACATTGGTGTCAGTGACTGTGGCATACAACAGTGTGACAGTGTCTCTTTGGAAAGAAATCAAGTCCTTTGTGATAGCAATGCTGAAGCCCTTGTGCTGAGTGAGGTGGAGAGGTGGAAAGAGATTACACCCCAGCTCAGGCACATAGAGGACATCAGTGATAGCTACAGTAGGTCTATTACTACCCCTTGGAATAAATAGCACAGTTCCCTTTCCCTCTGAATAAATAATCTGACCATTGGCAATTCTGACTGGCACTCTCCAGGGGACAAAGGTGTGAAACCAGTGTCTGTGTGGAGTCATATGAGATGTAGCACCTGAGTCAACCAACCATTGGTAAGAGATGGGTTCAGAAGGGGAGGAGGAAAGGAAACTTGCATTTCCAGCATACTCTGTCTTGGAAAGAGCAGAGCTTGCTTGTGCTTGGGGGGTAGGAGAGACCTGTTGGACCTGATTGGACTGCTGACCCTTGGACTTCTTCTGCTGCTCCTTGTAAGCCTTGAGACTTCTGCACTCTGTGACAGAGTGGTTGTATCTTTCACAGAAGTCACATTTGACTTTAGGCTTGGAGGAGGAGGAGGGGGAAGCAGAGAAGGAAGCTCTGAGGGCAGAGTCTGTAGAGACACCTGGGCTGGATCTGGGTTTCCTCTGTGTCTCCTCAGCTTTGAAGGCAGCTTGGACTGATGCTTTCTTCAAGTCTTTCTGAAGGAGGAGGGAGGAGACAAAGGAGCCATACTGCTCCTGAGGGAGGGCCCTGATCATAGCCATGATAGCCAATTCTTCATCCATTTTGGTGATGTCAAAATCTTCAGGTCTGAGACCCTTGATTCTGTGCATCACCTCATCAACCCTGACAATGAGACTGGACAGAGACTCTGATTCTGCAAGCCTGATGGAAAAGAGATCATCATAGGCATTGAATCTTGTCCCAGCCTCTCTGGACATGTGCACCTCCTCCAGTTTCTTCCACATGGCAATGGGGTCATCTTCTATGCCAGCAAGATGGACCCTCTGATCCTTGTCTACATGGAGAACAAGGAGACCTGCTGCCCTGTCCAGCTTGTCCAGGTAGGACTCTAGCTGGGTGGCATCCTCTGGCTTGTCACTGGGCTTGGAAACAGTGCCATTGACTAGCCTGAAGAGTCCTTTGCATCTGAGGACAGCAGAGATGTCTGATGTCCATGTGGTGTAGTTTGAGTTATTGAGAGAAACAATGGAGATGGAAGTGGAGGAGTCTGTCATTGTGGAGTGTGGGTATGAGTAGGTAGGGTAATAACGAGGGGAGTGTAAATGAGGATGAGGATGAAGTGAGATGAATGAGATGGAATGGTGTGGTATGGTGTGGTGTGGTGTGGTAGGTGGATGGGTAGGTGGATGGCAAGCCTGCCTGTTCTTCAGCCAACTATTCTAGCCTAATTACTTATACTAGCCTATCCTATAACCACCAATTCTGAAAGCAGTTGCCCCAGGGCCTCTTGTCACTGGTGGAGGAGTACACTTGTCCAGGGAAGATCTGAGTGAACAGACCTTAAAGAAGGGGGCAACCCCACTTCTTCAACAGTTCAAGTCAAGAAAGGGTAGGCACTACCTAATCCAAGAGGTCACAAGCTACCAGGGAAAAGTGTAAAACAAACAAGACAGCTGTGTGAGTAAGTGGTAGAATGGGTATATCCTAGTTAAGGACAGAGGATGTGAAGAGAGACAAGCCCAGAGAAGATTCTTGATGAGATGAGAAAGTAGAGGATAAGTCAGAGAAGAAGCTGAGAAGGAAAAGAAAACAAGCCCAGAGAGCAGTAAAGCCCAGAGAGATTTTTGAGAGTGACAAGTCCAAGAATAAGAGTGTGTTGATTGCAAGGACAGGTCAAGAAAAAATTGAGATAATGGTAGCAGCAAGGTCAGGAAATGATTAAGATCAGGTGCAAAGTGAATGGATATAGGAGGATCAAAGTTTTGGGATAAAAGAATCAAGCACAGTGATGGCAGTAGAGAGGGGGGGAGTGGTAGAAAAACTGTGGATGGCAAGATCAAAGTTTTAGGGTAAAAANTAGATCAAGCAATAGAGGCAAGAAGGGGGGGACAGACAGAGTGAGTGGCAAGAGCAAAGGGATGACCAGAGTCAAGCACTGAGATAAGAGCAGTGAGGTCTGCAAGTGATTTTTAGAGAAGGCCCATAACCTGTTAAAATCACAAGAGGGAAGAGAGTGAAACCAATGGAATTGGATGAGGGAAAACTGAGGGAAGTACAGGGGTTTATATACCTGAGTACCAGGGGAAGTCCATGTGATTGTTGGGCAATCACATGGGATGGACAGCCTTGGCAGTGCAGCCAGGCTGGTCCACTTCTGCCTAGTTCTACTCTAGACCTGAGGCTGTGTGATCTTCCCACAGCCTTATGCTAAACTAAACTACCTATCTTATCAGATAGTATCTAATCTAATCTAATCTTGTCTTATCAACATTGTCCTGGGGACTGGCTGATTAGTCCAAGTCGAACATTCTCCATGTGTGAACCTAGAGAAGAAGACCTCTTGTCCTTCTGAACATGCACATAGGCAGTACATCCCCACACCCTGAGGTGAGACAAGTCAGGCTTAGAGCCTTCCCACATCTCAAAGGGAGTGGTGTTGGGCAGAGAAGAGGTGGAACACCTGTTATGGATATGGATGAAGGTAGCCAAAGCCTCCCCCCAGAACTGCATAGGAAGGTTAGACTCTGCAAGCATGGTGGTGATGCTTTCATTGAGAAGTCTGTTAAAGCGCTCTGCAACATCATTCTGCTGAGGTCTGTTCCTGACAGTATGTCTTCTGACAATCCCATGATCTGCACAGAAGTTGTCAAACTCCTTGGACATATACTCATCACCTTTGTCATCCTGAAGAGCACCAATCTCTAGGTTGTGCTTGGTCATGGCATAAGCCCTGTATCGCTTGAAGGCAAGAAAAGCCTCACTCTTAGCTCTGAGAGGAATGGCAGCCTTGAACTTGGATCTGTCATCAATGAAGGTAATCCAGTACCTGAAGCCAGAATGAGTTTGGCAGCGCAAAGGACCATGAAGGTCAGAGTGGACAAGACCAAGAAGTCTGGGAGTGACAGTGTTGGTAGTGGGAAAGGGGTAGGCATGCATCTTGCCTGAAAGACAAGGCTCACAGATGAGATCTGGAGCAGCAGCAGAGTCCAGCTTGATACCTGTAGCAAGACCTTTGGAGATGAGAGTTTTGACACCCTGGTAATGATGGTGTGCAGGACAACGATGCCAGAGGGAAAGGTCCTGAGGAAGGGTAGATGCTGAAGACAGATGTGCTAACTGAACAGGTGTCAGAGATGGAATTGCAACATGGCCTGAGAGATAGGCAGTATGGGTAGAGTCCACTGGGGCACACAGAGGAAGACAGCTCAGAGAGAACAGTACTTGCATTACCAGCAAACTCCTGAATACTAGAGAAGTTAGGAGTGATGGAAGCAGTAGGCTGATCTTGTCCCTGCTTTAAATGCACCATCTCTAGTTTCCTCCAGATGGCAACAGGATCATCCTCCAAGCCAACAATATGGGTCCTCTGGTCAGGCTCCAGGGCAAGCTACAGCTCAGCAGTAGCCTTCCCAGCCTTGATGGACCAGACAAGAATAGCAGAAGACTCATCTGTGGTAGGTTTACCCTCAACCAAGCTCCCAGGCTTCAACTCCTCCCTCTTGACCAACATCTAATAGCCTCCCCTCATCAGCCATGCCCTCATCTCTCCAGACCAGGTAGTGTAGTTGGAAGAGGAAAGAGGCTTGAACTTGGGAAGGGCAACAGAATCTGACATAATGACAGCGAAGGACGTAAAAAATTATTAAAATCCACACCAAGGGGGAATAGATCAACCCCAGGCAGCTGGAACTCAAGTTCGGAAGCTGTTTATTATGGTAACATAAGTTATACATACCTGGAACTCAAGTTAGGAAGCTAAAGTTTCCATCACCCAAGTGCCAACAGAAGCTGTGGCTGAAACTGTACAGTACCTAATGTGGCTGAAGTGGCTGAAGCCAGTGAAGAAATGCTAAGTCCAAATCACAATGGGTAGAGAGCTATAGGACAGCTAGAAAAATGGGAAAAATCATAGAAAATAGGAAAATAATCAAGGAATATAATGGTACTAAAATCAAGAAGATTGGAGTTGAAGTCATCACAGAAATAGCAAAACCAACAGAAAAATCCACGGAATAGGACGGGAATTGTTTTCGTATACCCAGAATATTCAGTAGCTATTATGAGGTAGAATAGAATAAATTTTACTCACCTATTTTGTCCGTACTACTGGGCGAAATGTCAAAACCCTGTCCGTGGCTTTTCTGGGAGGGAATATGCACGAGAAGATTCCCCTTTTCGGGTCATATCCCCGCCCGTAATATCCCAGGGAAAGTTTACCTTTTCCTTGGCTATTCCCTGGCAATTGTGGCGGGGGGATATGCCCCGAAAAGGAAAACAATGACGCACTAGACTTTTCCGGGATGGAAAAGGTATCCTTTTCGGGCCCTGTTCTGCAGGGGAAAAGCCATCACGGAATTGTTTTCCAATTCCAGCCTGAAATAGCTGAACTAATTTTCTATTCGACAGCGCAATTGCTTTCCAATTCTGTCATGACTTTTTCCCTTCAAAATAGGGCTCGAAAAGGATACCTTTCTCATTCCGGAAAAGTCTAGGGCGTCATTGTTTTCCTTTTCGGGGCATATCCCCCACCACAATTGCCAGGGAATAGCCAAGGAAAAGGCGAACTTTCCCTGGGATATTACGGGCGGGGATATGACCCGAAATGGGGAACTTTCCCGTGTATATTCCCTCCCAGAAAAGCCACGGACAGGGTTTTGACATTTCGCCCAGTAATACGGACGAAATAGGTAAGTAAAATTTATTCTATTCTACCTCGTAATAGCTACTGAATATTCCTGGTATACGAAAACAATTCCCTCACTATTCCATGGATTTTTCGGGGGGTAATATCCGCCCCTGCGTCTCGTGACACGGTATACTACATATAGATTGTGCACGTGCTTTTTCACATTCCGCACTGCCTTCATTGGTGCGTGTGATGCCGATTTTCCTGTTCCGAAGTTGGCGCGTGATTAGTGGCATGCGAAACCTTCCCCGAATGGTATCTGGTTTGTCTTTATGCTTACGATGGGACCCACTGCAAAGTAAATGTCGTCTAGTCTCGGTTCCAGTCTACATCCTAAAATGGCAGGTGGGATGAAAACGGACTGCACGCTGCCAGGGCATGTCTTTTTTCAGGACCCAGGAAAATTCCCTAGGGAGGCCGGTTCGAAAACGGACATCTTTTGAGGAAATCCGGCCGAAGGCCGGGCTAAAATTCGGACATTTTGAGCCAAAATTGGGTCATGATGCCTCTAAATTGTCGGACATGGGAGGGTCCGAGAGCCAAGGCCAGACCAGATTCGGACATTCACTTTTTGCCAGTTGTTTGCCTTCGGGTTTGTTGTTGCCGTGTTTGTTGCCCAAATAAACAGCGTTGCCGGTTGAATGAACAAATATAGTAAAATAAGACCACGTGAGCCGTGTGACCCACCCGCGCTGTATTTATACGGCCCAATTCTGTGTTCCCTTTTCCCTTGCCACTGACGGGCCTTTCCCGAGGAACTCAGTGGCCGTGTGGTGTTTTGCTGGCGCTTCGTTTGTGACGTGCTCTGGAAACCTTCGAAAACGAACCCTTACATGCTGACGGGCCTTTCCCGAGGAACTCAGCAGGTTTTGTTTTGCAACGTTGGTTATCTGGTGTACGTGACATCGTCGCTCTTGCCATTTTTAGTAGTCAGGGCGGGTCAATGCTGTATTTAGAAGTAGCTTATGTCATACATCATCTGAAACCCCAAGTCCGAAAATTCTCTGAGTGAACTGAACATATCTTGTGGTTTCTCTATGGTCTCAACACTATCTCAATTCAGTCATTATGGATATCATTGATATATCTTCCTTGGATCCCAAGTTTTGTCCCTCTGAATGGATTGGATGTGGAAAAGAGTACCCTCACGAAAACACTCCACTGTTCATAGCCGATGCTCATGCGAAGGCATTCAATCTCTCAACTGATATGCAGAAGAAGCATCTTCATGACGGCACAATGCCTGTCTGTGAATTTGTTACAAAAATCCTACCCCAACAATCGAATACCTTCAAGCTTATCAAGCCCGAGCGCTGGTTCTCTCCCAATGAGCCCAACTCCGATCTTCACGTTCTCACTCTCGCGACAGAGTCGATTCCATCTACGGAGATCCTTGACAGGTTATGGAAGGCATCTAAGGAGATGTGGTTTCAGGGAATGAAATCCATCACTAACCCCTGTGGTAATCAATACGAGTATCTGCCGCTTGAGGCTCTTGGCATGTGGAAGGAGCTGGAGGATATTGTATCAGCACAGTATAGTTGGAAGGGAAGCCAGGGCTGGTTGACCGCACATCTTCCAATGATAGCAAACGATTTTCGTGGATATTCCGGAGCCCTACTCGCCGAGAAGACAAAGGACTTCCTCGATCGTATCGCATGGAATCGTGAGATTCTGAAGGATGGGAGACCTTTCCTGGTGACCCGCGAGCTTACTCGAGTGCTGGGTTCCGGCTCTGATCCGTCGAATTACGGTTGGCTTTCGGATTCTGTTATGGATCTGTTGGTAGAGTCGCTGAGGAGTCGGATGATGGACTTATCGCGAGACTCAAAAGTCATCATTGCTCCGCTTGTTATGGGCTTAGAGATAAAGCGAGGGAGACGTAGTAGAGATTACTCCTCAACCAAGCTACTCCAACGCTACAAGTATCGGGTGGAACAGGGACAGTGCAATGAGATATACGTCCCAGTTCTTGTTAATGGGTGCCACTGGATCGTATTCCATATCGACTTTCATGGCAAATTCATCGAATACGGTATGTTCAGGTTATCTGAAAAATGGGTTAGTCGGCTTATATTTTTTTAGGCGACTCGCAGCAGCAAGGAGTGGGCAAGAAAATGTATCAAGAGCTTAGCTGGTTTCAAGAATGGATTCTTGCATCCTTCAATCGTCGTTTTGAGATAAGAGGTGGTACGATGGAGATTGGAAATCAGACGGATATGAGTTCGTGTGGACTCTTCGCGATCAATGCTATCGAGCACGCAGTATTTGGTGAAGCGTTGTACCAGCAATCAGATATTCCTAGCTATCGAGCATGGTGGTTTGTGAAATGTATTGATGAATTTGCATCAGATGTACGCACTTTTCATTCCCCAACAAGCATTTAACTGATCTACTTATAGCTCTTGTCTGCCCCTCGAAGCAAGGCAACATCACGGAGGCGTAGCTGGTCTGATCTATTCGGCTTGGGATCAACGAAGCTAAAATCCGTAACAACAAGTCTGCGGTCAAAGAAGGGTGGAGTTTCAGACCGCGAGTCTACAGATGGTAGCTTCAAACAAAGGTCACGCTCACCTCAGGCTCCCACCGATTCGAAGTCATCACCTATCTTGACTCAAAGCGATAGCTCGTTTTCTATTCCACAAGACTTCCTTCCCTCCGTGGAATCTCTGACAAGAGATTCAACTACATCTCCTCTTCCGGACGCATCCTCTATCATGTCATTACCAGAAACAGAAAGTGAGGGAAGAACATCCTCACTTGGTGATATCTCGATGGTATTACCTTCCGAGTCGGCATCTATGGATGATGGCAATAGCTTGGTCAGTGAGGATATCGGTCTGGACATCTGCGACAAAGTGGATCAGGGTGTTGACATTGAAGAGGAAGCGGTTGAGAAGAATCCTCGTGCCCGCTCTGGACTTTTGGGCTGGTTGGGTATCTCAAAACGACCTGCCACCAACTCCGTATCTGTCGATCAATCGGATGGTAAAGACAAGCGCAAGAGAGATTCGGATGGCGACTTGGATGAGCCGAAAACGAAGAAGAAAGCCCCGGGAAAGCCGTTAGGGACAAGTAGGGCGGCTGTGCGAGCACGGAATGCTCGACAGGCTGTTAAGGCTGGGACGTTTGTTCTGAATCATCGAAGCGATAGGACTTGGAGAGCAAAGTGTTTGGCGCTTGATCCAGAAGCCAAGTTTATCGGTGATACTGCAGATCGAGTCAGGTGTTCGAGATGTCATCAAGTCGTTGCTGTGAAACAGTCATACGACTCGACTCGATTCCGGGAACATGTCGATGAATGCGAGACAAAAAGGATGAAATCAATCAATAATCAGCTGAAGTCTACTCCCAGTACATCAAGTGTCAAGATGCAGATTGTTCAGCGCAAGTGCCCAGGACTTACGGACAAATGGGACAAGTGTATTGGTCCATATTTGCAACGCCCAGGAGCTGATGGTGGTGGTGGAAGGACTTTGGATGATGTGGCGCTACGATTCTTTTCGAAGAAATATAACAAGCTGTCCAAGAAGGACAAAGCAGAGGTTCTGAAGCTGCAGGAGGAGGAATTTCGATGGTATCTGGAGCGAAAGGAGGGAATTGTGAGAGCGTCGGATTGTAAGAAGTTGGTTGACGTAAAAGGCAATGAGGCGCCGCAACCATGTGGCTGCTGTATGGGACTCTTGTTGATCCCTGCATTCGGTAGTGCTCTCAACAAGCCTCTTCCCAAGGCCGAAAACTTCAAGTATACGAATAGTCGATACCGTGACGACACCCTACTTGCTCTCTATGCCAAAATCAATGGCCTTCAAGATCTCCTCGACGCAGCTGAAGCCGGTGATCCCTTTACTCGATTCACTCAAGGTGTTGCAAGTGGCCGCTACACAGACGAGAAGTTGCTGTCTGGTCTTATCCAGACGATTATCTTACGCAATGAACGTCAAATCAAGGGCACCGGTATGCAGAACTTTTCCTATCCGCCTGAATGGGATCAGTTTCTCCATGTTATCTCTATTGAGAGCCCCCTCGCGTATCGAACACTCTTGCAGTATCTTCCAGGTAGAACGGAGCGAAGCTTTCGGTATATATTCTATCTTGATATCTAATCTATCTTACTAAACTGTTGTCACCATCATAGACATCTGCGAGCTAAAATGCCCACATTTCCGATGGTTGTAGGCCCCGAAACCTTTACACAAGTTTCACAGATTCTTGGTCAGCTTAACTACACTGGCCCTATTGCTCTCAGCTGTGACGATACCAAGTTGCTAGAGTCTTTGCGACTCTGTTGGGACCACAAGGAGAAGACACATCTTCTTGTTGGTAGCGTACACGGTCCTATCCAGGTTGCAAATCCCGATGAAATGCACGATGTTCTCACAGAGCATACTCCTCTTCGAGGAACAAAGGTGATTGTCTTCTTTTCTATACAGGATAAAGCTAACTCAGGACAATAGGTCCGACTTTTTGTTGCACAGGTTCCGCTTCCAGGTGTTAGTCCCATCCTCATCGCAGCCCTACCGATTCTTGAATCCAATAATGCCGAAGATCTTGTCAAGTATTCAGCACGCATTATCGAGGGTCTCCTTGCCCTTGGAATTAAGATCGTCTCGTATTCCTCCGATGGCACCGAAGTGGAGCGCAAAGTTGGACGTCTTCTTTTGAAGATGTATGAAAGTCGTAAACATACAATCCCGTGTCCTAATCTTGGAGGATATGACCTGGATGTGTATATCTGTTTAATCAACGGCTACCCTATTCTCATTTTGCAAGACTCAAAGCATGCTCTGAAGACGTTTCGCAATAACCTCTTCTCTGGCGCACGGTTATTGGCCTTTGGCAACTTCGTTTCACTCTTTCGTCATGTCTTTGAAATCGCCTTCGCCTCAGATTCTCCACTCTATCATCGTGATGTTGAGAAGGTAGACAAGCAAGACGACAATGCAGCATGCCGACTCTTTTCATCTGCCACCCTTGACTGGGTTATCACCAACCATCCCGAACGACTTGGACTTATCTTCTATCTCTTCGTTTTTGGAGAGCTCATCGATGCATATCAGAATCGTGCAATGGCCCACATCGAACGTATCCGAATCGCTCTTCGTGCATATTATTTTGTCAAGATGTGGCGAAGCTTTCTACTGAAAGCCAAGTACTCTACCGATCGGTACTTCATCTCTCGCGAGGCATTCGATATTACGATGATATTGGTTGAAGGGCTTATTGGTTTGATCCTGGTTCACCGAGATTATTATCATACTCCCGAAGCTCCAGTTCCATTATTCCCCTGGTTTCATTCAACCGAGCCTTGCAAACACTGCTTTGGGAGCACGCGGAAGCTGGTGAAAGATTTTACGTTACTAGACTTCTATCGTATCATTCAGAAGCTCCGTATTCGCATCCATCAAACTCACCAACTTGGCCGTGCCTCTGATTCACGACCAGCAGCTCAAGGATACAATCATACCTACGTTGACCATCGAGGAGTTGACTTTCCCAAGCTCGCATCATACCCCACTGATGACGAAATCTCAATCATCGCACGTGAAGCAATGGAAGAGGCAGAGTCGCTTGTCAATACTCTTGGAGTTGCACCTCATTATCTTATACCATACGCTAGTACTGATAATCCTTTCGAGTCTTTTGAGATCCCTGAGGCGGACGAAGACGTCATTGAAGACAATGTCTCTCAAGAGCACGAAGACAATGCTACCCGTACGCTTCATACTCTGACACAGAGTCTCGCAGATGAAGATTGGACCGGTTCAACAATGCGCTTTGACACCGAGCTTACCAATATCGCCTCAGCAGCAGCAGCACTATCAATTAATGACATGATGACAGTGTAAGTCTGATTTAATTCTTGTTACTTTGCGAATCTCATCTTTCGAAGTAATGCACTCCCAGAGATTGATTTGGAGATGGAACATGCTCTGGTATCTACGGAACAGCAGAATATCAATACGGCTCTCGCGCAGGCTGCATCAATTCACGCTACAACAATCACTTCGCCTTCTTGCGGAGTACCCTTCCTCGAAACACCAAGCGCAGAACTGGACTTGACGACATTGGTTAGGATCCGACAATCGCATGAAACAAAACAAGCTATTGAAGGAGTCCGTACACGAGGATCACCTTCTGATCTGCCTCCATCTGAGGAAGGCCACAGTGGTGCACATCCAAGTCGTGAGCTTGTTAAACGGCTCCATAATATCCTGCGAGAACATAGTCAGCATAAAGGTGTAGGCACCGGCCTTGAGAGACACGCGCGCTGGTTTGAGGACGCAGATATTAGCGAAAAGGCCACTCGAGGGAATGCTCACAATGCGTCCTTTGTTGCCTCAGATGTTGCAAAAAAAGTAAGTCTGTGTTTGAGTTGTCTCATTTGCGCATTCTCATTATCTTTTTTCTCTACACTCAGGCTATTGCTCGCCGAGCATCTCTTCTTTCGGCTGCGCATGTCCCAGAGGCCGCATTGATTGAGACCGCGAGAATCACCCAACTACGGCCATTGAAGATCGGTGACTTTGGGATTGTGTTTGATGGAAAAGCGGTAACAATTGGTAAAGGTATGAAAGCTATTCATCCTTATATCATTGCACTGACTGGTCACTAATATAATTTGGGCTTAGTTATTGCGTTATATGTTCCATCTAGTGGCCGGCATGGATCCACAGATTCCACGGTGACAATTGGTGCGCTGTCTTACATCGACTTGGAGCTTTGGGAACAAAGGCACCGGAATGAATTTAGAAGGAAAATGGGGCTTTTACGAACCCAGCAATTTGTGCATATCCCAGTGCTATTATTTCTCTCTGTGGTCAGCAAGCCGCAGCAAGGAAAGATACCTGATGAGGTCAGGATATCCGAAGAAGACCTGCGATTGTATCAATCGCTCGATAAAGCCACATCGCAGATCGTAGAGATGGACAAGCTCTCGCGCAAACGTCAAAAGAACTCGGATGGCAAGGGAAAGAGAAAGGAGACTGGGGCGAAGAGGGGAAATTCGAAGGGGAAAGAGAAAATGTTGGAATGAGACTCGGAAATACTTGTACAACTTTGATTTGCCGTTGTTCTTTACTGATATAACATTGCGCGATTGTCAAACGGTCTTTTGCAATTGAAAACATAAGAAAACGGCCCCAATCTGTGTTGATAGAGGCCGGTTTGAATGTCGGACAAATCCCTCTTGTCGCCCGAAGGGCGGTTCGAAAAACGGACATTTCACTTGGTCACGTGCCACTATTTGTCGGACATTTTTGGCCCATTTCTCGAACCGGCCTCCCTACGGAAAGGGGAGCCCCGTCATACCCAGGGTCCCACGACCCTTTTGGGCGCTTAAAAGGGTCGGCCGTGAGAAAACCCTGGGTGGGCTCCGCCGCCCAAGGGCGGCGTGGGACCCTGGGAATGACCCTATTGCCGTCCCCCGGCCTGGTCACAACGGATCCAACCTCTGTACCGCCTCACCGACCGATCGCCCGTGCAAAGAAAAGCTTCCATCCTCCCTTTCCTCTTCAGGTTTGCACATAGGGATACGGATGGATGTTCGGGCACACCTCCGCCGCGCAGTATGCGTAGCAGCCCGAAACAATTATTCCATTCAATAAGGTAATCCACAACAGTAAAGTACAGCCAACGTCGCTGCCGAGAGAACAACCACCCTTGATACAGCCACGCTCCCGACGATCGTCAGCGTGATGACTTCTTCCGCCCCCAAACCTCCGAGCCCGATTAGGAAAAACCATCAAAGCAGAAAACACTTCCCTCCCCAGAAGCCTCATTTGGCGAAAAATGTACCCAACTATTACTCCATTCAAATTCCTGTCGGACGCAGAGGCATTTTGAAGATGCCGTTGACGTGAACCCGAACACCTTCCAGCGATCCCAAAATTGCACCGCTACGGAACTTCTCCCCAATGTCACTTAAAGCGTCCTGAGCAATAACCCAGTCTTGCCGAGACCAGTCCTGTCCTCGTCGCCACCCATAGTCTTCACTCCGCTTCAACATAAACTTCCATAATTCAGGACTCGTCTTGATCAATGGCGTCTTTGTCCCGAGATACTCCAAGCAGAGTTTCAACGACCAATCCTTGAATGCCCGCCGTCGGTATTCCGGAGCATGGCTCGAAGTTGTAGGCGGTCCATCGTCTTTGTATTCCTTACGGACCTGCTCGGTCAGGTACCTTAGCAGTATCGTGTAGTGGTCAATGAATTGAGAATGAAGAGCATCTAGGGCGTGTGTAGGCACGAGTACTTCAGACATTGTGTTGACGTCGTCAATATCCATCGAGTCTTCGTCGTAGCTCGATGGTGTCTCGGTCACTCCAAGCATGCCTGCGGTGTGGGATGGGCGATAATCGGGCTCAAGCCCATGGAACCGACTGAAATCTACATCATTGAACAGCGTCTTGGCCAATTCCCGGCTTGTCCACAGTCGTTTCGGTGGTTGTATAGTGGGGATACCTAGTGTTTGAGGTCCATCAGCCTTGATTTGCACAGACAAAGGTGAGCGATGCGAGAAGGGACCCGCCTTCTTTTTCGCATTCTATAGATAAATTCTTATCACTACTCAACAGCACCAGCGGTCCCTTTGCCTTGAAGTAAAGGCAACAATCAAAAATGAGCAGGTCGTTTTTGCGAGCAGGGTCATCAATTTTGGTGTGACAAATTTCTGCACGGGCTTGGACTTTCAACGACTTTCTCATTCGGACTCTCTTTAGGATGGTTGATGAAGCTGTGTGTGCGAACCAACCCAAATCGCCCTCCCGGTGCTTCAATCTGAGGGATTATAGTCAGCATACTATTTGGATGCTCTGGGATACGTTGTTCCCACCCATCCAATTCGGATACCACGACACTTGGGACAATCACCAACACCGCAATCCCTAATTTGTCAATATCTTTGCAAAAGCGTTTGACCACCCGTAGTTTATCGATTAAGACGTTCGTGTCAAGTACAAGATAACAGTAGCCCCCTTGAGGAGGATCCTAAATCGACAGAATCAATTAAGCGAAATCCATCCTGAGAAATGTCCGGACTCACTGCCATTTCGACATCTTCGTTTGCGTACTCAAGTATTCGCATCATGATGTCGTCTCTTTCCTGAGCTTGCTCAGCAGCTACGATGAAGCTGAGCGTGCATTACCCATGATGGAAACGTGGGGCACATACTAGAGACGACTGGAGTAGGAACAGATGTTCTCGTAACCCGAGGGTACCGACCACTAGGTGGACCCTCATTGTGCTGTAAAGGGGTATTAGCAAGAATCATAGTCGCACTCACTGGTGTTTCTTGATCGATTGCAGTCTTTTTGGTTGTTGAGAGCGTTGAGATCGGGATTTTCTACGGTTCTAGGGGAGAAAATGAGGAGAGGGAGAGTGGGGGTTCGACGTGGCAAAGGGCAAGATGGTGATCAGAGAGGATGGTGGTATTGGAAGAGTGGTGCCAGGATTAAATATGGTCTTGCCTGACGGGGGATGTTCTGTGAAAGAGTTCTGCCTGGCGATCTAATCTTATCTCAAACCCATGGCCCAAGTGGCGGGTCCATCAATCGTCTCGACACCATCTGTCTTTACCGCAACTGTGGGCTCATTGACAAAACCACGAGTGGGACAATAAAAACCTCGTAACCCAAACCCTCAAACTACCATGTCTTCCAACATTTCAGAACTTGCCTCTCGTTACGCAGATCTCCACAAAAGCTCACGCTCCGATCCCGACGAAGACGAAGACGACATCTTTGCCGAGCTCGAGGCCGAAATCGAAAACGACGACAACGCAGGCTTGAGAGAACATGGAATGCAAGAGCTCAAAAGAGAGTAAGGTGCTTCCAAATCACAAGCAGGCAATAATGTATCGCCGCTTGCTTTGATACGTTGAAGCTCCTAACGCCTCTCCTCATTCATCATTCAGAATGGAGAGGCTCCAGCAGATGAAAAGTTCGGGGCATGGGCGGTACGATGAGATGACGGACGAGAAGGAAGTCATCAGGACGAGCGCGTGCGTCTTTTGGTTCGGCGCACTGCTTTGTTGTACTTTGCTGAGAGGAATGTAGGCACGAACCAAAATGTGTGGTCCATTTCTATCACAGCAACTTCAAGCGATGTGAGATTATGGACAAGCATCTAGCAGTATGTGACTGCTTTCATTCGATGCCTCTTCCGTTATTGATGTATATCCAGAAATTGGCACCCAAGTACTTCTCGACACGATTTCTTCGAGTTTTCGTTGAGAATGTACCTTGGCTGGTGGAGAAGTTGGGGATCAAGGTTCTACCCTGTGTGGTCGTCTTCATAGATGGTGTCACCAAATCTCGGTATGCGCTCATCACTAGTTACTTTATTCGATGTCTATCTGACATCGTGGTCAATGTAGGATTGTAGGGTTCGAGGAGCTCGGGAATTCGGATGAGTTTGAAACTGCCACGCTTGAGTGGAAGTTACTCAACTCTGGTCTGCTCTCTCTCCGAGTACCTAACTAATTGGGTGACTGACCTGTGGTTCCATGTAGGTGTAATTGAGAAGGAGGAGCCGAGTACATCGCATATCGTCTATGGCGCGAGACCCTCTGTACGACAGCAAATACGGGGGCGAGACGATGACGACTTCGAGTTTGATCTTGAATAGAAGTCTTTCTTTATTGCTACACTGATACAAAATACCCAAGGTCTGATCTCTGCTATACCTGCTCAACAACATTCCGTCGGATGCATTCCGGCATACTCGTTACCATATCACACCATCAAGTGACTCATTGGACATGCGGCATACCCTTCACTGAATACCATAACTTAGGCACCCGCATCGCTCTGAATCAACCATTCTTCCTCCTTGGAGATGTCATCTTCGCCACATTTGCAATACTTCAAGCACCTCCGTGCTCCATTGACGGCAGCGGCATCGGGATCCATGTACCTGAAGTGTTGCAACGATGCTGAGCCCTTATACAACGACCTTGCTATCCACTCTGGCGTGTTTTTGTCCACAGATCCTGGCACCCACATCAGAGACTCCACTGTATTAAAGTTATTCAAAATCGACTGGATGAACGCGATCACGGATGCCTGCAATTGTTTCGTAGTGAGTACTTTGGCAAGTGAGTTACACAAAATAAATACTCACATCGTCGAAATGCCCTCCACAGAACTCTAGAGAGTTCAATTTCTTCCAACTTCCAAGTTTTCCGAATCTATCAATGATCTCCGGAATGTCGAAGAAGCCCTCAAAGCCTTTCTCAACCGAGAAATTCGCCGTGAATTCTTCCAACGTATCCCCGAACTTCGACACGGCATGCATTGCAGGTCCCCACTCCCCCATGGTCTCCGCACTCAATGTTAGCTTGACGTATTTGAGTGGTCTCAATGTTCCGCACGTCCTCGCGAAGCAAGGCATCACAAACTCGGGACATTCTAGCACCTGTAGATGCGGTAGGATTTCTTCAGGAAGTAAGAACCCAGGGATCATGTTCGACTTGAAGACTTTCATCTCTTCTATCCCGTTTTGCGCGTCGAGGAAATCGAGGAGATCCATAGAGTGGATTTGTGCATCCGTAGCGAACCTCCGAAGAGTAAAATTGCTCTTTCGCAAGTCCAAAGTCCACGCATCTTCATCCTCCTTCTCTGGGTCGAATAGTCCAGTGACAGTCAAGTCCTTCAAGTTGAACATCAACTTCAGAGCAGCCGAGACTACTCTCAATTCCTCTGTCTTCGGGACTTGTTGAAACGACAACGAAAGAGTCGTCAGCATCATCGCGCGGTGATGGCAATTCGGAGTTATAGTCGTCCTGCAGAACGCGAGGACAGAGTGCCCACGGAGTGATAGTTTCTTCTGTGCGTCGCGCCACTTGCTCCAGGCGTCCTTTTGGCTTGCCTTGAGCTCATCGTGCGGAATGGCTTCATTGTCGTGAAGGGAGAAAGTTTGTTTGTGGGTCGGAATGGAAAGGTATTTTGGCTTCCATGGATCTTGCTGATCTTGCTGATCTATTAGTAGTTGGTTCTGTTGGTCCTGCTGGTCCATGGCGTGCGATGAGGGGTGTGTACCGAGGGGTCGTGGCTTTCTGGGGGCTCAGCAGCGGTCATTAAGTAGCCCGGCCGCATGGCCCTAAGGCCACCCCGCAATGTGGCCTGGCGGCCAAAGGAGATAGGACAAAGGGGCCCTCATATCATCCCGCTGATGGCGCATTGCGAAATAAGATGACCTCGGTTGCTTCGGTGCAAACCTAGTCAGATGTTGAGAGTTGCTTGTGGTGTTGCGGGACAAAGCAACTTCCAAGGCCCATGAGCATGCATTCCGAAAATTGCCAGACAATCGGTTGATCTATTACTGTGACATCTACATGTAGCTATTGAGACGAGTGGCACAAAGACATCTCATTTACTCCCTGGAGTTTTGTACCGCCTGATCGCCCTCTCGCGTGCTTCGTCGTGCCTAACAAACGGTACAGGGTACCCCAGTTTCTCCGCGAGCTTCGGCGATGGATGATGCAACTCTATTGAAGAAATGAGCATCTCGCGGTGCAACAGAGAATTCTGAACGGCGTACCATCTCCTCTGAGCTTTTCCAATTCCGGAACAAAATGCCGGATATATTCTCCGGTGGGATCGACCTGTGTTACCATGAGTGTCTTCAATTCGACAGTAGTGAGCCACCCGGACATACCTTTTGGCTTTGGGTATAAGGGTTGAAGATCCGGAAGTAGGGAGCAGGGTCAACACCAGTACTCGCGCTCCACTGCCAACCTCCGTTATTAGAAGCAAGATCTCCGTCGATCAAGACTTCCATGAAATGCTGTAAACCGTCGATCTTGAGTTATTTTTACAAGCTAGTGGTAAAGGGCACGGACCTTCTCCCCTAACCTCCAGTCTATCATCAGGTCCTTTGTGAGGTACATCGCTGCAATCATCCTTCCACGATTGTGCATCCACCCCATTGTTTTTGCCTGTCGCATGCTGGCATCGACGATAGGCACTCCGGTCTTGCCGTCTTTCCAAGCTTGGAGGTGTTCCTCATTTGTCTCCCATTCGACATCCGCAAACTTCTCTTGGAAGGGCCTCCCCATAGAGACTCGAGGGAAATTTGCTAGGACATGCGTATAGAAATCTCGCCAGGCTAGAGAAGAACATGAGAACGGTAGTGCAACATCGTCCTGTCAAACGACTAACCAACTTCTTGAACCCATCTTCCAACACCTGTGTCGCGGCTGACGTCCACCTTATTCTTGCTACTAGGAAGTTCGACGGTGGCCCGTATACACTGGCGAGCGGAAATGATACCTGCAGCGAGATATGGGCTAATACACCGTAAGCAATAACCTGGAGAGTTATTATCAAATCCAGTACCTCAACCGACTTGTCGTATCCGCGTCCACTCGGTCCCGAGCATCTTTGTACTTCCCAATGCGACTTTCTTTACCTGGATTCTTCTCTACCATCTTGGCCCCATCTTCCAGTGGATCACTGGCCCCGAACTGGGACGATCGTGCTTTAGTGTGGAGAAAACGATTGAGCATCTCTGATGCAACATCTTCTCCTGCCTTCCAACAGATTTCCATTTGCTGAGCGTCGTCCGATTCTAACTTGAATCCCTCTACATATTCTGGTACGGTCGACTCAAACAATTTACCGAAGACGTGATGATCGTGGATTGACTTTGCATTGGGCTGGGGAGACGGCGCGCATGCGAGGGGATCGGGCTTGTCAACGAGATGCGGGATCCATGCCCGGAGAAAGGGTGAATATACCTACAAGCAATCAGTTTCTGGTGGACTTGATCGGTGCACGACGTACTGTATAAGCTCTGCCTTCCTTGGTTTTCACGAGACCAGGCGTGATGACGCACTTATCATGCACAAAGGTGCACTGAACTTTACCTTCCTTCCTAGCAAGCTCACATATCTTGACATCACGTCGAAGCTCATCTACCTCATACTCAATATTTGCAAAGAGGTGATTCGCATTCCATTCCGCAAGGATCGAAAGAACCTTCGACGGAAGGGTGGTGCGAGGTGAGTGTGAAACGACGTGCAGAGGGATGTGCAGCTCCGCAAGTGATTTCTGCAGACGAATTCAGTCGCCTGGCGGTGGGAGTAGCAAGCAAGTAACCATTCTACCTGTATCACCCGCAGATTTCGGAGAGTGAAGTCGATGCGGCGGGGGCTCCGATCATGCGCGATATAATCCTGAGGACTTAAAACGAATAAGGCCAGCAACGGTATTTTGTTCTTGACGGCCAGCTCTGATGCCCGTGAAAGAGCTCTGTTATCGTTGACTGCAAAAGAAATAAGCAAGACACAGAAGCACGAGCGCTACGGATCAAAGGTACCTCTCAAATCTTCCATTCGCATCCAATAGACTACTGCGTCTCCTTGCTCCGGCGACTTGACAGTCTTGCGGAGCTCCTCTTCGAGCTTGTGTAGAGGTGGGTTGCGATCCGCCTGAGCAGCATTTTCTGCGGTTGCAATCTTGTTCGGGAGGAACTTGACGTCTGTGCGAGCTTTCTTGAGCGCGACGTTCTCAGCTTTTACCGCCGACATGCTCAGTGAAGATGTGCTTGAAGTTCGGGCGCGTTTTGCCATGAGTCTCACTACTGCCAGCATACGTTATGGGAGAGAGAACGAGTCCGTGCGAGCGCATGGCGACCTCGTCCCTCTTTTTGTACTCAAAGGCATGCTCAACGACGTAGTTCGTGGCGATCAGGCGCGTCGATCGGCACCACATCGCGCTCAGCATCGGTGGTCATGTGACCGCGATTGCCCTCTTGGGCCGCGAAGCTGGCTTGCAACCGGTCTTCTGGACTACGTGGCGGATGTGCAGGTATTCGGGAGAAAATGTAAGGTATAGTTGACAGCACATAGTTGTACAGTGTGTCACCGGAGGCCCATCGAATCAAGTCAAACCAAAAGGGTACACAAAAGCAAGGGGGCGACAATCGCGAACAAAAAAGTTCTTTGATCCGTGATGAGCGAACGCCCTTCGGAGGCCGGTGGAGCTGAGGCTGAGGCACTAGGATTGTTGTTGTTGTTGTTTGTGGTACTCGGAGGCGTTGGTTGCAGAGCGAGCTACGAAGCATAGCGTCAGACAAACTGTGATGGGACCACAAAAGGACCAGTACCAATGCCAGATGANCCCCAGCAACAGGCCTAGCCTAGCCCCTGAAACCTTGGACCCCTGCCAGTAAATGGTACTCGTACCAATCGCTGAAGGGCTCATTGTTGAGCCCATTGGCGGCATACTTCCTCACCGAGCCAACAAGCAGATCCCGCACACTAGTATCAGTAACCAAACCTGCTGTCCAAATTTGCCAATCTGTGATTTGCTGGTAAGCTATGCCCGGAAATCATACGAAAGAGGATAGGCACACACCCGACTTCGTGTACGAATGTCTGCCAATAACGGTAGTCAGAAGCTAGCAATCGTCGCGGGAAGGGTGAACGAATACCTGGTATCAAGAGGTACGCCGAAGTTGCCTGTCGGTTGCGTCAACTCAAATGTGACCCGACTACGAGGGTCAATCTCGCTCACCTGCCACAGTACTGTACCAGGACGTCTCTAATGATGCTTTCAGCCTAGCCATATGAACAACAGCCACACACGACTCACGCATATCGTACACAGATGTTGGGAAGATATTGGTTCCCAAAAGTCTATCCGCATAGACGATTGTACGAAAGCCCCCAACTACAAAGAATTCAATGAACTTGCCATATGGCCGCGATACAATCGGTTCACCTAGTATTATTTCCGTACTGATCCTCGGAGGTGAGCCTTCTAGGTTCGAACCGAGCGCACGAAACCACATACCGAAAGTGTAAGGNAGCTTTCCGTCCGAAGAAGTCGCAAACTTCTGCCATTGCGAATACATATGACGACGCGATTGACTGTCATCGAAGCCTATTAAACACTCCCTTTGGAAAGTNGCTNNCCNNACTNATCNCNNNNANTNGNAGCNCTGNNGNTCAGTCTCCCAGCAACGTTGCAATCACCGACATCGCTTTGATCCCGATAATTCCTTTGATAGCCAAATTCGTTTGGTTTGCAAGAGATCCTGCAAAATCATCTGTGCTGATTTGGTCTGCGGGGATCAGCGAATCAGCGATCAAAAATTGTGTCCACTGGTCAAGGAGGTTGAACTAGATATTTCCGAATCAACTTTAAGAGATAAATCAAAGCAGACATCATAGCACACACATATTTCGTAATGAGGGATCGGTCCCCGGAACGTTGGGTATAACTCAAGGCCATAATCAACATATTTCCGCTTTCTGGAATGGGGTGTTAAAACGTCTCTCCTGAGATATTTCCTATGACCATCACCTTCAACGGGCATGTGCTCATCGGCCCCTTCAATACTAGGTCAGTATAATCTCTGTGAGAATATCAATCCGACGCACCGTTATTGTGCCCATTGGCAGTGGGATAACTCGAGCCTGTAAAGTTATAAGTTTGACTGAAGGTACACGGAGACGAGACTAGGAACGGACCCATATCGTGCACACTAAACTTGTTCGGATATTGGCCAGTGGCTTGGTATTCAAAAAGTGGCAGCAGTATATATTTGCCCAAGGTGGGGTTAGCATATAGGAAGAGCGGCCAAGCTGGGAAGATCACATCGACTGTGTTAACATTCTGAAAGGTACCAGGAGTACATTAGCACGACTCTAAGCAAGCTAAAAAGACAACTGTACCCCGTCACTAGATATTTCTGTCATAAACGAGATGGTTGAGCTTATACTCTGACAAAATAAAAGAAACAGAACTACCTTTCATGAACATCAAGATGTCCGTAGCATTGAAACTATTGTCCTCGTTCTGTGCGACAGTAATCTCCGTTGCTGCTAGAGATTGTCGGATAGACAACGACACGATGGAAGCATAATCCGATGATATCTTGGACGCATCACTGTTCACTTTCGTATCGAAAGCATTTGCACGAGCCAACGCATTGTTGTAATCATCATGGAATTTAGAAAGCTACAGATAACGATCACGGAGGGACGATCAGTCAACCCCTACCTCATATCAAAACATACCGAGATACTCACAGCACTGCCAATGTTCGCAAATTGACTCAAGAAGTAGAGGCTTCGCGGTTGCAAGACGTCATTCGCAACAATATACTGAATCGCGGGATCCCTGACATGACCAATGGAAATGATGACCGGTTGCGACACCGTCACATTCCCCAAGTCATGTGCAAAACCGAAAACGGGCCAACGATCACTGACACGGCGAAACTTCGTGTCTTGAGAATCCAACAACCTCCCGTTTGTAACGAACTGTTGACGAACAACTGCATCTTCGCCGCTTTGATAGGTTGTATTCGTGAACTAGACGCATTCGGATAAAAATAGCCGTGGTGAGGAAAAAGAAGAGAGGACCCTTACAGCTCGAGTCGAATAGTACGCGGAGCCGTCTAAGAAAACATTGGCACATGGATATCAAGGGAAACGGATGATTCTCACACTGTGTATGGTCGCCCACCTCCGAGAAGGGGACCTGATTCTGAAGCTGGACTTGATGAGTGATGATGTCCCCAACGTTGGTGGACCAAGTAGCATTCAGCGAGTTGTTCCCAGTGATCCATTCTGCACTGATGTCGGTGTAGACTTGTATTCGATGAGGCCTTACATCCGTTGATACTGCAGACAAGACAAGGTACGAGAACGGGAATGATTGCTTGGTGAGATCCCCGGGCTACCAGAGACGGCATGGACGATTCACTTCGCAAACAGTGATGATGTAAATGCGGTACATACCTCCACAGGACTCAGGAAAGTGACAGACAAATCGACCGGCCCCGCCGTCATCACGAATGTACTTTGGGTGGCCGTAAACTACCCCACCGTCAGAGACCCGACACAGATGATATCCCAACAAACTGCGGCGTACTTTGAAACTCTTCTGAACTGCTTTCTGTGCACCAAAGGGGTTTGGTGTCCCCAGGAAGTAATACGATTGACCATCAACATTGATGTACCCTGCCCAACCGAGGATCTATGCGATCCAATACACGCTCAGAACTTCACCGGAATTACCAAATAATAGAACCACACACCGATCCAGTCCAAAATCTCGGCCAATCGTCGTTCAGTGCGGTTCCGTCGCCTTGTAGAAGCCATGAAGAGAGGTAAGGAGACCGAACGGCAAGTGGCACCGCCGCGGGATTAAATGGCTGAGCCTGCCACGATACGGCTGCTGTCACAACCGTAAGCAACAGAGAGCCAACGAGCACGACTCCGAAGGCGGGGAGCATGGGTACAAGACGTGAAGAATACTTGCAGCGACCCTGATCAAGCCTCGTCTGTTTATAACGTCCCGAAATCCCGTTCTCAAGGGCTCGAAATATCACCGCATCAACTCGAGAGACGCCCTCAAGAGATTCGAAGTCGACTTCTGCATTTAGGTAACAACGATCAAGCGCTCTGGAAACAGATATTGGTTGTATGCTCTTTACTTCTTGCAACTCCACTTGAACGAGAAGTGACCCTCGGTTGGAGTGGTATTCGTGGTGGTCTCAAGAATTCGTTCGAAAAAATTACTATCAGTGGAACGGGTGTCTCACGGACTTAGGACATGGGACTCTAAACCTCGTGTCGACCTTGGTCACATTCGAGAGCAGTCGACTTCCTCACAGTCGACTGGGCGGTATGGCAAGTCTCGTGAATCAATGGACAATATATTATGATGACGCGTACTGTACGCGATGAGATAGTTACTGTAGCACCGGAGCGCGCTCGTGAAACACGCAAGGGCCCCGGAATGAGAGAAATCGGTGTGAGTGAACTTACGGAATAGAGCAACACCTCTCCCACCTCGATACGGTGATCTTGTGAGACGTCCTGTGACATACACAGAAATATGACCTAATGAAGAAAAAGGAAATGATTAGCGTGTTCTTTCGAGCGCGAAGAAGTAATGTTTGCAAAATGTTCGAAAAACAGAAGTGATCCTCAGATACCGTTGTAGAAAGTTTATTCACGAAGCAAGGAGCATTGTCCAAGCGTTCATACAGTGTGAATAAAGTGTCATCAAAGGAGATGCATACAAGCGGATCGACTAACCTGTTAGCTGCAGTGAACGGCGGAGGCGACGACTCGATTGCAGTTGGACATGTCAAACCCACAGAAAGAGCCACAACCTGAAACATAGGTGTCAAAGTATCAGCTTGGGCTTGATCGAGGACAGCAACTTGAAAAAGATGATAACTCAGATACCGTTGTAGAGTATAAATTCGTCAGAACAAAAGTTCGGATGTTTGGGAATATATGTTCGCATCACAGTAACGAAGCAGAACAGAACTGACCTGTGTGCAGCGCCACGAACAACAGTCTATCGAGGATCCTGTGCGATTGAGAAAAGAGTTGAAAGACAGAAGGTTTGAAAAAATTCGCCACTGCAAGCCACCCTCCCACTGTTTGTGTTTATTTGAGGAGGGTCGGGAAGCCAAACAGATGTACATAGCGCGTGTCCCGAGCCCGAGTCGGCAAGGGGTATTGTGCCAGTACCTCTCCATACCGAGTGCCCATCAAGCACGCTGCATTCCCGGATGTCGAATTGGCATAGACCCACCGACACACTCCCGCACCCGCACCGGTAGAAGCCCACACCTCCATCCGGGTTTCCTCGCTCATCCACAGGCAACCCAGGGTAATATCCAACCCGGTCGACCGCTATGGGTCCGCGTTAGGTCTTCCTCGGTCTATCGTTTGCGTGGTTTGCCACACCCATGCATTCCATCACAGATCGTTACCACAACGTGTACCGTGGTTGGATATGAATGTAATTAACATCAACCTCATGGTAGGTTCGTATATAATTCATAAGGACACGGGTACTTGGAACCCTCTCATCACTTCTAGCTCTCTCTGCCAACACTTGCCACTCCCGTGCAGAGCACAGCCTGAAGTTGAACTTGTTCCTCGCCCTTCGCAGTTTAATTACTCCTCCATCTCTGCATCCGCATCCTCATCATCTTGTATTCTTGTATTCTTGATGGCATATACCACCACGACCTCATACTTCATCTTCCCTGCTTCCCCCGCCTCACCCAACGCATTCAGCTTCTTCGCTGCATCCCAGTCTCCCCGTGACACTTACAACATGTACGAAGACTTCTGTTCCGCATTTCGTCCCTTGAACGGACAGCGGCAAAGAACCAGCAGCGGTTCCTCGATGAAGCTCAACCTCATGAAATTCTTCAGCGGATTGTAAAGGGACCATCCACACAAACAGGACACCCACGTCCCCTCGGACGCCAGACGTCCATCCCAAAGCCATCCATCACGACACACATACACTGATATTACGCACAAAACACTCACGCGATGACATACACATTATACGGCACTCCCGCCGCAATCACATAAACCCCCTGCCGCCTCCCCTCGAAGTGCACCGAACCCACTTGCATCACCGTTCGTCCGACACTTCTGGGACCCGCATAGGCACAAACACATAACGCGTGCCTTGCCATACACCCACTGTACATGTACCAACATCCATCGATTGGGACCTAGGTCCCCCAACTCCGCATAAGCCGTAAACCTGCCTGCCTCTTATCGCAACGCAGCCAGTTGGCACTCTTCACGTTCCACGCTGTAAACCTCGTGCCTTCTAGGCGGACGAGTCTGCATTCTTTTTTGGGAATTATTTGAACGGGTTTCTGGTCGGGAGAAGGGGTGATTTATGTGACAGAGAGGAGAGAACTTATTGTTATTTTGTTTTTCTCGAACTGTATCTGATTCTGATTCTTTTTTTACTGTTTAATATGCTTCGAGTTCCAGGCTTGTACGATCTGCACGGTTTTTGACTAGGTTTTCTAGCATGTACGCACACGCACACCAAAAATGGTATGACCATAGAGAGATAGAAGTGAATGGATTATTTCTACGCTACTTCCTAACGATCGCAAGAACCCAGAGCACGAGCAAGAACGAGAACAACGTCCAAGACCAGACATTCCAAGACCGTGAACAGATAGCAGCACTCCAGAAACCGGATGTTGAATTATGAACCACCACCGAAGCCCGAACCGAAGACCGAGACCCGAGCGGAAGCTGGCCAGTGGCATACCCATTCTTGGCAATAGGAGGTCCACATTGAAACCTGCGGAGGCACTTGTGCAACCAGAGTCGGGATTCGGGGTAAATTCAGGAAAATTCAAGACAGCCCCAAGCCCCGCCGTAGTCCGTCGATCAGATCCCAATGGTCGGTATCTCCGTGGACATCGAACATATTAACCCCTAACAATCCAGCCTGTCTCGCGAACGTTGCTTTAATCTCGAGCGATTGCGGATCGTCGTACGAGATTACCTGTCTTGCTGCCTCGGACCGCAGGAAAGGGGTCCCCGAGCATTGATCCCAGTATCTCGTGAAGCCATGATCACCAGTAAAGTAATTGTTTATCGTCTTTCCCGCATAGAGTAGAGGTCCTCGACGGTTGTAATCCATATCCGAAGCATCCGAGTCGGGAATATACTTCAACGCTCCCTGTCTTAACAGTTCTCGAAACTGTACTTGTCCATTATCGGTGCCTCCATCTTCGTTTGTCACTAGAACGGCTCCGTTTTCATAGGAGTCGGTATTAAATAGTCCTAGATCGGGTAAAGCTTCGGTTATTGCCTCGATGTCGTCTGTTGCAGCGCCTGAAAGATGAAGACCAGCCCGACGATCCAGGAATGTTCGTGTACGAAGAGAGGTGGCAGTTGAGCGGGAAATGTAGGCGTATGATGGGACACCAAGAACGATGCGAGACGCTGGGAATCCGGCTTTCGTCCATGTGTCGACAGCAGCTGCAGCGTTCGCATGAGGCTGCGTCGAATTATGACAACCATCATTGAGGGGTGCGTTAGGTCCTGGTGGATTTGATGCTAATTCATGTCGATGTTGTAAAAAAGAACACCGGGCGAAAGTGAACACAAGAAAAGATGTGAAAATTAAAATGACAGAAAATGCAGATGAGAAATCGTCATTATGAGAGAAGGAATGGAGAGAAGACTCACAACCCCAAGTATCGTAGTTCATAATCAAGATCCAATCTAGGACTTTTCCAAATGCCGAAACATCTCCTCGAGGTGACCCATTCGAGTCCGCAAACGGCACTGTCATCGTCGCCGCAGTGATTTTCGCATCAGGTGGCAAAATCGCTCTCAACGTTTGAAGAAAGCTCAAGAAATTGGCAGTGTCACTCGAACTGACACGATTCCCCTTGTTTCCCTCTTGCCCCGGATATTCCCAATCAATATCTACCCCATCCAAATGATACTGCTTATAAATTCCCAGAATATTCTGAGAAAACTTCTGCCTGTTGGCGGGCGTCGCTACTGCGGTTGAGAAATACCTGTCGACACAAGGAAAAAACACCAAGTGAATGGGAAAAGACGAAATGCGTCCGGCACATTTAGTCAACAAGGCGACAGACACCATGAGTACGAGAGAGAAAAAGACAGCGAATTTGTAGTCACGAGTGTCAACTCACTTGCTTCCTGTCCACCCTCCAATGCTCAATTTAACTTTCTTGCCTCTAGCATGTGCGGCTGTAACCAGGCGGTCGAGCAACTTGGGAGCGTCGTCCGACCCATCCCAGCCCAAGTTCAGCTTTGCGTCTGGAATAGCAAAAGCAAAGTCAATCCAATCGATACGATTGAAATCGATTTTCTCTGGAGGAAATGCTGCGGCCGCCCAGTCCGGATAATAAACCATTACTTGGGGACGAGGAGCGCTGAGGGTGTTGATTCCAGTCGGAGTAGGTTGGACAGGAAAGGGGCCCGAAGAGCTAGTGGAGGCTACGAGATCAGAGCTTCTAGTGCTTGGTGTTGGTGTGACGGCCGCTGGTGGAAGGAATAGAACTGCGTCAGGGTCAGAGGCAGACTCCAGGTCGGAAGTCCCAGCGCCAGTCGGCGATGGAGTGTAGTCAGGCATTGCGGGGGAGAATTCTGGGGTACTTGGGTAATATGAGCTTGAGCTTGAACTAGAAGATGCCGTTTCCGTGAGAGTCACGGTCGTATCGGTCTGAGTATAGGTAGAGGTAACCGTCTGTGTGATGACCAAGTCATTGAAAGGCAGCCTTGTTGGTTGGTCATCTCCGACCGTTGGCGCGCACTGTACCAGCAGTGGGGAAATGAGAAGCAACAAAGGCACCAGACTGTCTTGCAGCATGGCGTAAGACCTCGATTCCAGATCAAAGGAGTGAAAGAGAAGGAACAAGAAAGGAAGAAACGTTAAACCACAAAGGTAGAGTGCAAAGGGCCTGACAAGGTGGCTAGGCACTGTCATGATGGCGAATCTTTGTATTTTGATTTCGATTGTCCAATGGGGCTGACACGTCGATGTCCGAAGAGCACCGTTGGCTGTCAGCAAACGGGAGTCTCGAACATATCAATCTCGACCTACTGTCGTATTTGGATTGTTCGATCTGCACAAGACGACTTGTGATAAGGAATTTGCTCTGCAATCGCTGTGTGAGGTCTAAAAACAAACTGTTCCTCTGTCAGAGATGTTATTCTTAGGCCATGGACGGCCTGGGGACGTACGAGAGTATCTCCACTCCGCAGTATGTCCCTGGAAATTCTGTGCGTACCTTCGTACCTTGGGAGTGCGATCACGCGAGGAAGGCTTTGGATAACACAACAACGATGTGTATCTTCTCAAAGAGAGACGACCTGGATGCGTCATTGTCACAGACGCGACCAAAACGCGACTACTTGGGGGTCACACCAATTCCGAGAGTACCGATTTCCCGCGCTTGCAGCCGCATTAAAGCAACGCCCACGAGGTGCGATGGTTCGAAATGAGGTAGCAAGTTGAACATTTTGAGGTCCAAAGAAGCAAGGGCGAAATCAAAGTTCGGAGGCGTTTGGAGATGAATAAGACACTGGCATTGATTGAAGTGCAAATCCATATCCTTCCTAATTCTTGATACGATTCTCCCGAAGCTCTTGCCCCGTTGAGATACGATCGACTGAATTAGAACAGAATACATGGTAATCAACGACACGCCCTCTTCGTTTATTTTCGAAATCGGGGACAAACGGCGTAGGCAGCGAGACCTCAGCACAAGCCCGAGATACGAGATTCTGGCCAATCCGACTTGTTTAGAATGGTCCCCGAGGATCAGGTGGGTGTGGGAAGGACGCCCGGTGCGCCCCGACGGTAGAAGTTTGGGCATAAAGTGGGTCGAAAAGATCCAAGGGAGATTGGGGAATGCCTGACAAGAGGGATGAACACGGGAACAGTGTGTGTGTTGAGATGCCACGGGTTTGAAAACGACCGAGCTTATTCAAAGGGTCTGGGTCCAAAACGAGAACTGGAAAGACATCGGGTCGGAAAGAGTTGGGATTCACGGTCATTGTGTCTGAAAGCAGTGACATGTCGAAATGGGATTCGTTATAGAGTAGGCGATATCCTGTGAAAAGTGAGGAAAGTGTTTGATCTGCCAGAGGAACGCTGTTTGTGGACTGAGAGGCGGTACGGGCCCCGACGGTTGTTTCATTTCCGAAGACTCGCCTATAAGTGGTAACAACGAGTAAGAAGAGTTCTATCAAAGTCAAAAGAGTTGCTTTTCCGAAATCCCAGATAATGTTGACGATGTCTGGGAACATGCAAGAATTTCAATCTATCTGAAGAAGAGTTGGGGACCGGAGTGCGGGGAGCGAGTGCGACGGGAACGCATGAGACCTGAATCGAGTGTGATTTGGGCAAGACGATCCAGCTGTCAAGAGTGACAAGGTGCTTCGGAGGAGGACATTTAGAGCTCGAGAGAGAAGCGGGCAACGGAAGAGCCCTTCTCTCGAGTTACGAGAATCCGTAAGGGTGGATATGATGCGATACCGTTGGCCATGATAGGATGACCTGTAAGGGTCCTTGGACAGGTGAAGGGATTTTTGGGGATGTCGAAGAGACTGCCGCGGAATCGAGGTTGGATTGTGAGGGGTGGCGGGACGCCCGAGGGATTATGATGGATGCAAATACGGTAAATGTGAATTGAATTCGGGCGATGGTGATGACCAGATTCGGAGGTGCCGCAGCGTATGGGGATTTGCTTCCTAACTCCTGTTGTGTTTTCGGGGGGGAAGGGGAGGACTGGTCTTGCGGCGTGTATCTGTGACAAACCGGTCGGGGAGACAAGAATAGATGGGGGACAGTGATGCCGTAAGGCGAGTCTAATGAGTATGTACCGAAAGAGGCAAGGTAATCTCCGATGTGTGGCAGAGAGCGAGGATAATTTTTGGAGGGCGAGATCGCATCTGGGGGGAGCACATGCGCACATGTCTCAGCCTCTTTGTGTATGTGCTCCTATTGGGCTGCGTATGTGGGTGAGTGGTCGCGGCGCTCGATGTTTCCAAGACGAGGATGACTCGGGCTGTCTTGCACTTTCGCTTGCAGAGGACTGGGTTTTCCGAATAAAGGATTCCTAATTGCAATGTCCGGTGTCTCGAAACGGATCCCTTTTGGCCTGTCCACGAGGTCTCTGCAGAGCAGGTATAATTATCAAGCACAGATTATAAAACCCATTCTCTCTTTATCCTCCCCGGTCCCTATTTCCGTACTTCCGTATCTCGGAACTTTCACGTCAATCCACCCTATAACACGCCCTGACCAACACATCTTGACTACCCCTTCTCTCCCTTTTATACTTGGCCCATGAACACCGCTCCTTCACCTTCTCGCCAGCCTCCTCCCAGAATGCCCTCTCCTCAGCCAGTCCATAATCCTCTCCCTCCCCCATTCCCTCGCAGGGTATCGTCCCGCAGCAGACTGCAGCTCCCTCTACACCCAGAAGAGCCTCCAATCCCACCAAGCCTTATCGGCTCTCCAATTTTGCAGCGTTTCACCTCTAATTCCCGAACGCAACCACAATACATTAGCGAAAAGGCACAATCAGAACTATGGCTGGATGGTGATGAATTCGGCGCAAAGCGCAAAGAGACGGCGCATCTTCAGGCATTGGTGCCACCCTCGCCGTTACTCGTACCCTCAACTCCTCAATCATCTAAACGGATTTCACGCCGCCACTCACCTCCGCTATCCTCTTCGCGTCGAAACCGTTCACGTTCACCCCCACCAACACCGCGCCAATGCACGCCACCGCCTCCCGTACCACCGGTTACTTCGAACGCGTTCGCTACTCCCGGTTCCAAGAAGGCCATTATTCACACACCCTCTGCGCGCAAATCATCCATTCAGGGTTCCATCCCAGAACTCGCACTCGATCCACCACGTTCACCTGACAGACTCAGGTGTGCACAAGCAGCGACCGGCGTCACCTGCTTCGAGTACATTACCCTTCACAACAATTCGCGAGGTGTCGCAACCTGAGGCATCCCAATTCATTCTTCTTGGTTCTGTCCTTCTCGGACATCTGTACATCATTGTACAAACTCAGCCGCAGGCACATTTTCCCTCCCTGGCCAAGAGAGGAGTTACACCGACATTTCCATGTCTACCAATTCCGCTCGCCAGAAGCGAACTCTCCACCGTGTTCGCTCGTCCGGTCCTTGATCCGACCTCCGCGTTCAGATACTATCTTGCAAGCTTCTCACCATTCCCCGCACGCCCAGATTTATCTTTTTAGGGCGCCGAGGACCCTCCGAAGCAAAACGGTGTTATGTGGTCTTGCCACGGTTGCGGAAGTCTTCCCAGAGTGTGGTTTCGCAGTCTCGCTCGGATTTTGCCATACGTACCCTATTACTCTACCCCTCCTTTTCTCCCTCTTCGACGTGAAAACTTTACCAGTCTTTCAGTCATGATCCACCCGTTTATCCAAAACTTCGTTCCCGTCCCACCCCTTTCCTCATAGTACCTGTACATTTTTCTCCTTTTGGTCTGGTCAATTCACTTTCATTCATGCATATGGTTTCTCTGGGCATATTTCATTCACTTTCCCCATTCATAATTTATCTGGATGTTGGTCTTTGTCATTTCTGCAGTCTCTACGGTATAATTCAAAATATTTCACCTACCTACCATACATCATAGTTTCACCCCCTTCGTTTGTACCGTGTACCAACAATCTCTCGGGTATCGTAATGTAATTTTTAGTGTGTACAACCGCAGCTCCAATCGTCTGACCGAGTCGCCATCATTGCAATTCAAACCTTGGGGCACGAGTGAAAACCAATCTCTAGGTCCCCAAAGTCCCTATACTCTAATCCCCGTCTGTTTCATATTCAGAAGGTTACAGTTAAACTCAGGCTCCACATCATCTTCACCTTCTGAACAACAGTAACAACTAGAGCGCCTGGGAGAGCCTGGGAGCGTCCTGGGGGCGTTCTGATGGGATCGCCCCCCTCCCTCATGCACCTCCTGACCTGCAAAAACTTCAATGTTGGGGAAGCTCGAGAAGCAGTGTGGAGGTCGTGCTGATGCTGATTATTGACAGCAGATCCCTTCTTTGAACTCAACCTTTCTTGGTTGGGCGTGTGCGTGCAGGGGCAGCAGTTGGATGACGGATTCCTTCAAATGGGAAAGATTCTAGACATTGACGCCGGGATCGTGATATAGTACTGGTACTGGTACCATGGAACATGGAAGTGCGACGTGCCGGGGCATGTAGTCGGAGTCCTGATTGAGAGGCACTTGGGTTGGGCTTGGGTGTTCATGTAATGTAAGACAGGGACTTACAGATACCATAAGATACTCTTACTTTTCCTCTTCTCCCTCCCCCATTCGGTGTTTCCCATTTCGCCGACTCCGTCCGTCCGTCCGACTTGTCAAAGCGTGCAATTCCGCGTAAACTAGATCAACCATGTTACATGGTGTACCTTTCCCCGTTCGTTCGAAACTCGACAGAGAGAGCAAAAAGGATAAAAAAAGCCGCATTGTGTGCCTTTCCGGGTCCGAATCCTGGGCGCGTGAGATGAGCGATGAACGCCCTATCAAAACACGCACAGCAAACTTACTACATGGAGGCAGTAGTGCCAAAGAAGTCGGACTAGCAGTAGCGTGATTTTTGTGCATTAGTATCATAGGACACAATGGGAAGATGATGCCCGAGGCATTATAGGGTATTATGTTTGCAACTTGGGGTAATATGAATCCCTTGTCCTGGTCAAATCATAATCAAGCTCAAGCTCATAGTTCCACCGACATCCTTCCTGTCATTCAATCCCACACGCCCCCGAATGCTGAATGCTCAGCACTCAGGCATCAGGCGAAGCACCGGTCCCGGGGCATCTGTAAATCCACCATCATATCCCAGATGGTGTGATTGAAGAAATGGTGAAGTCCGGCCGGAAACGAAAGAACAAATCTTACTTGGTTTAGAAGAAACGCCGCCGCCGTGCGTCGTAGGTTTACAGGAAACACCGAGGAGGCACTCGGAGGGAGTTATTTTAAAAGCGTTGCCATAGGAAAAAAGGAATGAAGAGAGAAGTCAGAGACGCGCCGAATGCGGAATGATGAACGGTACGACGGGCTATAAACCTGCGCGTGTTGTCGTTCTGAGTTCTGTGTGAGCGCATGTATGCATGCAATAATGACCCTGTGAAAAACTCAAAGAAGCGTTAACAAACTTGGTTAAAGAGTAGGCTTAAAGGCCGAGGGAGAGAGGTAGGGTGATAAAAAGAGACCGATACCGGTGAGATCGTATCAAATGGAGATGTACGAGTGAATGGGTGAATGAGGCTGAGTCTGAATGGGAGGGGTACATGTAGGTCGCATTGCGGTATTACGAATACCGCATATATGGGGGAATGGGAGGGTTTAGATATACGGAATAAACAGAGATTAATGTGTCCAAGACAGAAATAGTAGAGGTGTCGGCACAAAGTCCAGATGGAGGTACAATACCATGGGTCGTAATAACGTATCGAGGGTCGTCATGAGAGAGGCAAGGAAAATAACCAAGGGGTAGAAAAGAGAGACTAAAAATGAAGGGAAGAGACGTGCTTGCGAGGTACTCAGCGCAGAGCAGATGTGAGAGCGATCTAGCTAACTAGACAAGTGTCGAGGTTTTTCCGTCAGCAGGGAGGTAGGAAGGAGACCAAGAAAATCACCAGGATAGATACAAAAAATACGACTTCGAAGAACAGTGAGGAGAGCAAAAGAGTAGGAAAAAGAACGATAGCGCAAGACATATCATACGATGGGATAGTATCAATACAACTGTGGGAGCAAAAAAAGCAAAATACAGAATAAGTTAGATTGATGCAAAGCGTTCCCATACGGAATGGGTTGAGGGAGATATCGCACCGTATACACTAACAGAGGGACCAATCGCGATGGGTGTAAATTTCATCCTATCCAGTCCACCTCAGAAAGTAACGGTCAATCTCATAACTGTCCTCTCAAAGTCCCATACGTTCCGCTAACGTCCGGTCACCGCCTAGAAAGGGATTGTTACTATTGCTGTTTCGCCGTGTCCGTCTGCTGACACCACCACCAACCCCGCCTCCACCACCTCCGCCATTTCGTCTGGATGATCTGTCATGGTCGCGGTCGTACTCACGCTCGCGTTCACGTTCACCACGCTCCCTATCGCGTTCCTTCTCATGTTCCCTGTCTCGATCTCTCACATCTCTTCCCCTATCCCGATTCCTATCCCTGTCTCGCTCTCGGTCCCTAGGGCGATGGTCACGACTACTCCTTTCCTTGGCATGCTCCCTCTCGCCTCGTTCTCTCTCGCGCATCGGCGGGGGTAATGGTGGTGGCGGTCCACCATCACGAGATTGTTCGGGTGACCTAGGCCTTTTACGATCATCGTCATCTACCTCCATTTTGGTATATGGGGTTTTGCGATCTGCGGAGACACGCGGAGAACGCTCTCGAGAATCGTTGCGACGTGTCGAACTGCTCTGAGAGCGGTTCACCCGAGGGGGAAGGGGGAGTGATGCATTGGCCCGGGGCGGGGGTGAGGTCTGAGACTCGGAGAGTCGTGGTTTCTTGTGGGCTCGGGGACCCGTAGGAACAGGTTTCTTGGTCCCGTTGGTCGAGTTCTGATGAGATACACGGTGATGTGTCTGCCGTGGAACGGGAGACTGCGAATGTGAATGCAGGTTATTAGGGCGACTATATGATTGCATCGCGGCCTGAGATTTCTCAAGCTCATCCCTGACAAAGGATTCAGGAAAAATAGTATCACAAGATATCGCTTAAACACATACGAGAGTGATATTATAGTTTGGTGAGACTCTGGGCGGAGATTAGTGGGTGGAACTATAGGAGGCGGAGACGCTGAACATACCTCTTAGCGCCCCTTCCAGCTTCTGGACGATTCGTCGCAGTGCCCTCACATCGTCCTTCAATCTCCCCGTTTCTCCAGTATTAAGTAGTTCGAATAATTCGTTGTTCTCCTCCTGAAGCACCTTGACACGTTGTGTCAATGCCTCCGTGATTGGGGTGGATGTTGGTGTGGCATTCGAAGTTCGACTGTCGATATGTGGTAATAGCAGAGATACCAACGCAGGGGGAAGTGACACGGGATCAGTGGGTGGATTCACAGTTTGTGTCGACAGAAATTGTCGAAGATGCAACACTTCATCCTACGGAGAGGAGATGGCGCGTCAAGTCTCAGTCAATATGTCTCGCGGCTTATCAGTTCCGACTCACCGTCAATTCTGCTATATGTGCATCTCTTTCCCTCACTAACGTCTCCAGCTCTAACTCTCGAGGCGACGGGAGGTCCATGTTGGTGTTGACCAACTCCACGGTGTCGCTGAGATGTGGAGGTTGAGGAGAGAACGCCGCCTCTGGCTCTGCCCCCGCGAATATTGACCACGTGGCTCTCGCGTGCTTCGATATTTCCGGAAGCGCGTACCTGTTCCATCCAATTAGTGTTCCACAGCAACCAGGGATTGGTTTTAAATGCGTTTCATTTCCTTCGGTTGCCGATACACAGAGCCGAAGGCAGGGTCGTTAAAAACATGGAGGACGATGAGAGGTTCGTGAATAAATGGATTTTTTGTATTTACATTTTCGTGTCAATGCAATGAGTCCGTGAAAATGCCAAGGAAAGACATGATAGATCGTAACAATTGTCGTGAGAGTGAGTGCAAGAGTGCGAGAGAAAGTGAAAGTGTCCAACGATTGGTGGGTATAGCAATGGTCCATGATGCAAAGGAAATTTAAGGAATGTATAGTATGCATTTGAATGCCGTTGAGAGAATGTGAAAGGACAGAAGAATCTTTTATGAATTTGATGTGTGATGACGGTCCGTTCGGACAGTATATGATTTGTTGTATTGCAGATGAGTCTGCTTATTGTTCCACACCTCCTACAATCCCAGCAGCTCTTCAACCCGAACGGAGACGAGGGTGTGCTTATACACCTCTGACGTCTTAATTGCCGCCTGCTTAATGGGCGGAATATTTGGTGTAGGTCCTCGAATAATGTGTGTGTTCCGCGAGGAGAATTTGAGTATGCGAAGAGGGCGAAGGCATTGGGTGCTGCGGGCGTGGTGGTGGGGAAGAGAGTGTACGCTGATACGGATGCAGTGAAAGACATATTCGTCTCGTTTGTGGATGTAGTATTTGTCGCTATTGGATTTTCGTTCCTACCTGAGGACGTCGGTGTGAGTGAGAGACTCGAGGATGGCGAGAATGTGCAGTATGGGAACTCGATGCGACGAGGAGCTGAAGCCTGCTGTGGAAGGTTGAGTTCATGTAACTTAAGTATTCCTGAGAGAATAAGGTATCCATTGGCGGTCGATAGGTTGTGTCTCTCTCATCGGTTAGCTAGGAGCCTTGTCATTATCGAACTTGAGCACAAGGAAATTGAAGGTCTGCATTGAGGCTCAGGCTTGTGCCATCCTAAATTGGGAACAACATCGACGTCGTGAAGTTGAAGTAAGACCAGCACAACTTGTACACAAGAACAACCTGTGGGGAACCGACGACATTGTGGCACATACCTGAAATACAAGGTTGCCGTCATTCTTACGCAGGAACCTCCTCGGGATTGAACTTCTTACAGCTCGGCTATCATAGACGCCAGAGGAGGGCCGGGATTTTGTGGGTGGGATTTAGGAAGGGTAAACGAACGAGATATATCACAGAATCTACAAAAACAAGAAATACAACACATGGTAGAGCTTACGATCGGATGAAATTCTCATCTTCAAAAGCATCCGAAGGGACCTGCCCTTGCATCTGGCTCAGGGCACCTTTCAGAATGTAGACGTATGGCCCTGATTTTACAGGAGGTGGTGTTGACTGGTAACCTATCTGTAATGAGCATCTTGGACAATGGAACCTGTATTGGCGTTCGTGCCCTCCTTGACTATAAAAAGAGCTCAAGATAGAGGGGGGAGAGAGACACGAATGGCTCACCGTTCGACCAACACTGGGTCCTTCGTGACTGTGTTCAACTTGAACACCCTCGCTTTCCCAGCTTCGCTGTCCTGAGATCGAATTACGATAGCTCCATCTGTTTTCCGTCGGGGTAGGCTGGCAAGAGATTTATCTATCACAAGCTAAAATGGAGGTCGGGAACCAAGAGTCTGCGCCGTATATTCGGCGAACACGTACGTTAAACTCGCCGCAGATACAATCTACGGAGAACTTGAGAAATCGCCGCCGTGGAACGGGAAGGATAAATTGAAGTGAAATTACCCACAATAAACGCGGAGCGCTGTTGTTGAAGATGCCGTGGGCTGAGCTTGTAGTCGAAGTTTGATGTCTTAGATTGCAGGAAGAGTGGCAAAATGGGCATCATTTGCTTACCGTCAGTGGAAGAAGAGACGGCAGAGCGCGAAACGACTTTAGGCATTGGATTGTACTGTCGAAGAGAGTTGAATGATTGGAGTGGAGTTCCCTGCAAAGAAATCGAGAATATGCCAGCGACCAAATGGAACAAAGATGGGAGCAAGGGGCGTGAGAGTATTTGGGGGTAATCGTGTTCCAGTCGGACAGAAACTGATGGACGTCAAGAGCGGGAAGGATGGGAGGAGGACAAAGGAAGGCAACGACCGGAGGATGGGGATACGAACTGTAAATGAACGCGCACTTTAAGTATAGATGGTCGACAAGGCTGGGAATAAGCTGCCTTGAGCGTTGGTGTTGAGTAGCGTGTCGGCCGCCTGCCGCTTAGCGCTTACGGCTTGGTTCCCTAATTAGGTCACGTGGATCTGCTCCTTATTATCCTTTGTCGTTGGTGTACCTGTGCACAACTGCCCACAGCAATCTTCTGTAGCCCCCTCCCCTTTGTAGAGGGCGCACACACCTTACCCCCTCCGCTCATCCTGATTCATGGCTGAAAAGGATGCTACTACTCGTTTGCGGCGGGCCGTCAAAGGTATTTACCCTTTTGCTCCTCGGCTGGCGTCTGAATCACCCAGTTACGCTTTCACGCAGAGAATAACTTGTTTGTTGTCAAACGACTCATCAAAAGGACAGACATGCGTAATCCTGACCCGACTCACAAGCGATACACATCATTAGCATGGGCTGCAGTACTCGCCAATGAGGAAACTTTCGAGTTTTTACTAAGTTTGGAACATGACAATCAGGAGTACAGCAAGGTAAGTTTCCTTGGATCGTGCCCTTCGCCTCGCTCATTCGCATATACATTTAGGACTCTGATAATAACACTATACTTCTTTTACTTGCTGAAGCGAAACCCCCACTCAATCCTTATGGATCGGGTCCCTCAGAGCATGAATTCAATAGCGCCACCCTACGAATGGCCCGACTATACTACGATCATTACCCAGAAGTATTGGATTGGGCAAACCTAGAGGGGAAGACTGCCCTGCATGTCGCAGCGACAAGGGGGAACGAGGAACTTGTCCGGGTATGTGCCCCTCTCTGAGGTCTCGTGTCCGCATGATTTATGCCAAGTATATAGATGCTATGTGACTTTGGGGCCGATTTCGACTTGCCAGATAACGACGGAAATACACCATTACACTAGTAGGTGCGACGATCCTAGGTTCCGGATTTTTACTGACGACTTGCTCATCGACAGCGCCAGTGCTTGGGGCCATATCACAGTACGGATCTATTTTTGCCCCTTAAACTCTGTCTGACACATTTCCAGATTGTTCAACTCTTGATTGAGCGGGGATGTATGTATTCCGTGCGAAATAATGAGGGGTTCACGCCGTCAGATTACGCCTATTCGTATGTTTGTATTTCTGCGCAGTTGACCGAGAACTGAACAATTGAATTAGCATCAGCACAAAGGACGTACTCCAGGACACTGCTCGGGCGCAATTCGAGCACAACAAGCGAGTTCGACAAAATGTCTTTGCTCAGGCGGCTCAACGGGGATTCGAGTTGCAGGGACGACTGCCCCCGCCGCCGCCACGCATGTACGCCGGTTCCAACGGAAGTGTGCGAATGCGGAGTGGTTCAGGAACCAGTCGCACGACTACAACCTCCGATTCTGATTTCAGCGATAACTATTCTACACCACAACAATCTCGAACTCATCATCCCACATTCGCATCATCGTTGTCACCTTCACGTCATCCTCAAGCTCTGCCCTCTGCTTATTCTCCTGGACAACCGTCAGCGGGCTCCTCAAGTAGCACAAGCAGATTTACAGTCCCTTCACCTTCGCCGGTCCCGGTACAATCGTATTCCGCGGTGCCTCCTCCCATGACTGCACAACTGAACGCCGCTGCCGCTTCAGCTTTATCTCCCATTGCCAATCGCATGCGAGAACGCGATGCAGATGCAATGGAAAAATACAAGCTGCGGCAGAGGAGTGGAAGTGCTGCCACGACCTCGACAGATGCACAGTCTGCGAACGGTACAACAGCGCCCACGACAACGAGTAACTCGTCAAGAGACGAAGATGCCAATTCCATGCACAACATGGTGACCATCGGTTCTGTAGCACCGCGTAGGCTCCTCAGACCATCGGCATCGGCAGCACAGTTACGGAGTGTCCCTTCCCCAATTTCCCCTCAAAATCCTCATCCCTCTCAGCAGGATCCACGACTGAGATCAGGGACAAACCCATCGGTCCTCAATCAGTCACCTTCTCTTACATCTTCACCTCCTGATTCGGTATTGTTGTCAACTCCAACGCAAAGCTCGGCGCGTCCTCAGTTACTTCGGAACGGCGGCGCGGCGAAGCTTATGGGGCCTGGGACAGACACTGCCCAGTTCCCTCCACCCGTGCCTCTACCACGGGAGCCTCCAGAGAAGTCCGCGACGTCGGGAAGTGGGACCTTCTCATCCATACCGATGCTCCAGGCAGCGTTGCCCACACGACGCCTCCCTTTCAACCTGCTTTCTTCGCACCATAGACATGCGGGTGACCAAGCGCACAAGCGTAATGCATCTGTGAACTCCTTGGGGGCTAAAGTGTCATGATATGATTACGGGTTCGCTTTGCTGGCGATGGGTAGGACACGGATCATTGTTTGTACTAGTTGCATATTTATTTCTGCTATGTTGTTGCTCTGTAGCCGTTTCGTTTCTGTTTTCTGTTTCATGGATTACAACAATACTGAGTATATTTTTGTGGTGACATTCCCACGACCACTGATGACCCCAACTTGTGTGCTTCTGACCCTTGAAAACTGGTCATCGTGCATCATGACCGAGAAAACTGCGGTCGGAATGAGCGTCGGTGCCCTGAAAGACACAATTCCAAGGTGATGAAGAACGGTTCCTTATAGCCGGGTGATGCCGAGGAGTCATGATTACAGCACCCCGCCAAAGAGTAGCAGCCGGTATTACGGTATAGCACTTTGCAGGAAGCCACACAGGGCCTCCTCAAGGCTTGTTGGGCCTGCAGCTTTTATACAGCTCAACACGACCACCTCTCCCTTTTTTGTCCTTGTCTTTCAATTGCCACGAGATGACCTTCTCAAATGTCGATATCGAACCCGACCCGACCACCCAAATCGCGTGGCCAGCGAGCAATGGGAAACGAAATAGGGTAAACGAACCAAATGCTGATGAGTCGTCCACTGCAGAATCATCGACAGCGTATGGCGCCACGCAGAGGGACAACGATGTTGATCCAGCACAGAGACGGATGACGACGTGGGATCTCGTCAAACTGAGTGTGTCGATGGCTGGTGCGCAGGTAGCCTGGACTGTCGAGTTGGGGTGAGTTTGTCACGTCAGACATTCTGGGCACTTCTGAAGAGAGGGGTCGGTTTACAGCTATGGCACTCCATTCTTGCTATCTCTTGGATTGTCAGAGGAGCTCACCAGTCTGGTATGGCTTGCTGGTCCAATCAGTGGCCTTGTCGCACAACCTGTTATTGGTGCGTACTTAGGGTCTTGCGTGTTACATGTCCGGATTAACGCCCTGTGCTTTCAGGTGCGATCTCGGACGCATCCCACTCTAAGTATAGGAGACGCTATTGGGTGGTACTTTCCACTGTTGCGTTGGTGATATCCACCCTTCTCCTTGCCTATTGCAAGGATATTGCATCAGTATTCGTGGATTTCTTCGGAGTTGGAGAGGGAAGCTGGGATCCAAGGAGGAATAAAGTGGTGAGCTTCCTGTGTCTCATGAACGAGACCTTGCGTAATCCAAATCTTAGGTGCAAACTACTGCAATCTGGCTTGCCATTGTCGCTTTCTACATTCTCGACTTTGCACTCAATGCTCTCCAAGCATCCCTTCGAAATCTGTTGCTCGATGTCACGCCCCCGGAACAGTTGAATGCTGGAAATGCTTGGCACAGCCGTATGGCCAATGCGGGAAACATTGTCGGGTATGGCTTTGGTAAGGATCCCTTTCTACCTCCCCGAACATTCCATCAATATCACATCTCCAGGCTTCCTGCCGCTCGCGAATTGGCCGATTCTAAGACTCCTTGGTGGCGATCAGTTCCGGAAGTTCTGTGTTGTCGCAATGATCATCCTTGTGGCTACGGTGTGGGTTACCTGTTGGTCTCAAGAGGAGAAAGCACGTCAGACGAGGCGGGTTGAGAAACAGTGAGCAGACCCATGAAGAGTTGTCTTGATTGCGCCTTACCCCCATTTTAGGAATAAGACCAGAGATGTTTTACGGAATATCTACAATGCTGTTGTTAATCTACCGAAGCCGATTCAGAGGGTGTGCATCGTCCAGGTCTTTGCTTTCATGGGATGGTGAGTCCAGGTCGACCTTCTATATCGGGTGTGCTGCTAAGAAATCTTAGGTTCCCGTTCCTATTCTACTCGTAAGGTTCGCTCCTGGTTTAGAAAAGAAAGAAAATGACCTTTCTATAGAACCACATACATCGGGCAAGTGATGGCATATGAAAGTCAAACTGAACCTGATAGAGATACCGCTACGAGGATCGGAGAACTAGCAATGTTGATCTATAGTATCGGTTCGTCGTAATCAACTCAAGACAATATCCTGGGTGGTACCTAACCTAAAATTATCCAGTTGCCGTTATCGCGGGTGCTCTTCTTCCACATCTCTCTGAACGAGATGCGCGACTTCTGGGCCATGAAGACGAGGACCAAGACGAGGAGGTCGCAAGACTGAGGACGGTCGTCCGTGAATGGAAGGCAGAGGCGGTTCGGAAAGGAAAACCTCTCAGGCTTCCATTCATGCCGTGGTTGCTCAGGAATATCTGGACCTGGGCGTTGTTGTTATTCACTGCGATTACGTTCTCCACATTCTTTATCACGAAAGTTTGGCAGGTAGGTCGAAGGGTCTCCTTCGTCTCTGAAACTTTACTGAGTGAATATTCTTTTTAGGCAATTATTGCTGTGAGTCTTGTTGGTATCTGTTGGGCTGTAGCATGTTGGGTACCTTTTGCCATCATTATGGAGGTGAGACCTTACTCTGTGCATGCCAACGACATAGAACTTATTGTTCTATATACAGTTTTTGAAGGAGCGTGCACACGATAAACCTACTGAGGAAGACATTTGGATTCAACGAGAGTCGAGCCGTAGACCCTCTCACAGTCGAACAATGTCTGTTCCAGGTAGGAGGCCCTCTGCCGTTAATGAGCGTGACCCCTTGCTCCGACGACGAAGATCATTCGAGCATGGTCTCGAGCACCCTTCCGAAGAGGAAGTTTTGGCTGGTGGAACAATCTTGGGTATTCACAACCTTGCGATCGTGTTCCCCCAATTCATCGTGAGTCATTATTTTCCAACAAACAAATAAACAGTGCCTAATGTTGGGAATCAGGTCGCTGTTGTCTCAAGTGCTATCTTCCGCGCCGTAGATGCTGCCGTTGACAATGATCCCAGCAACCATAATACCTATTTGGGGAAGAATGGCGTCGCATGGGTCCTGCGATTTGGTGGTCTTTGCACTCTGGTATGTCCCCTCGAACCATCGTGTCTTTCCTATCCCTAACATGGAACATCAGGCCGGTGCGGTCTTTGCGCGCATGGTTCCTCCAACCCACACAGAGAAGGAAATGCGAAGACGGCTGGCTGAGTTGAGGGTCCTCGAACAGGAGGGCTCAGGCGCGGGGGCACCCTGATCTTTTTTCAGATCTCGCATCATCTATACTGACCGACTTGTATTAGTTCTGTAATATACCGAAGTATCTTTTACGTTTTACGTCCAAACTTTCTTTCTGCTTTCACATACCGAACTATCTGCCGCTTTCTGTCTCTGCTTGTACCTCCATCATTGTTGCTCTGCCCTACTTAGACACAATGCATATTGCGTGATCCCAGTTATCTGTTGATCTGTTGGCAATGTATCGGCACGGTATTGGGGTGGTGGGTATATCGCTTTTGACGGTAAACTGGGGAAGATCTACAGAGCCGTCGGTGTTCGATTCAGGTAACGCACAGAATATATACGTACGAGGAGAAATGTCCGAAGGCCGGTAGAACCATCTCACTGAGACAATATCCCTGATGATGTCCTTCACCCTGGTCTCGAGTTCAGCGAAGACGGTTTCGTCAAGGACTGCCTTCAGGTATATCACCGTGCAAGCGGAACCATTGTCGTTGAAATGTGAGGATTCCCATTGTACCTTGGCACCATTCTGCCTAGTAATGCTACCTATCGAATGATGAGACTCATTGGAATCGCCAAGGGAAACCCACTAACCTTCCTGGAATGTGGGAAGCTGGGTATTAATTTCTACTTCTCCGTACTCATCTTTGACTTCGAACCTTCCAGTATGAAGGACCACTTGTTTCTCCACCAGTGCCCCTTTCGGCAATGCCGCGACGACTACAAACAAGGTTGGCGCAGCCACCACCTTGATTGTGGTCAGTCGTACAGTCATGTAGGTACTCTAAGGATGCATACCTCGGAACCATCGCAAGCTGAGCGCACGAGGTGAAGGTCGGGCACATTCTGCAACCAATAGATGGCCAATTGGGCGTGACCTTTCCATTGACCACTTGCATTATTTTCCAAAGCAGTAACCACTCGCTCCACATGCTGGCAGGAAAGGGCGGTTTCTTGGGCCAACGACTGGGGAGATGGCAAATTGAGGCTACTCGGTATCAAGCCAATCTGACCAGAAATGAATATTCGTTGTTTCTCGATCTGCGACAAACTCAATATCATTGCCATATTAACAGTTTGGGAGAGAACCAACTGTGATAGCCTGGGAGTATGGTCCAATGTTGGCCGGAGCCCAATAACTGAGGCCTTGAACATGTAAGGCTTGGCGGTCTGCATCGTGGCTCTCGTTGTATGCAATGCATTCGAGCCGGATCCGTGTTGGCGGAGGCAAGTCGACAGCGACGCAGGCACGAGCAGGCGGACTGCTCCCAAAGAAGGTCGCGTATACCTGATTCACTGCGGCGAATAGGTCAATAGAGGAGAGGAAGACATTGATGTTGGTACAATGAGAAAGGTCGAGAGAATATTTCTTCAGGTGGTCTGCAACATTCGAGGTTATAACAACTGCATGCACCAATTGTTGATACATTGAATGTACCTTCAAGACTGTGGAAACATTCTTGAACTTCTTCCTCTATGGAGAGTTCCGCCGTTGACGTCCTTTGTATATTACCGATGGCTACCCAAGGACCGACTTGCTTGCTGATAGATTGTAACTCGGGCATTTGAGCTGCAACATGTGGTATCAGACTGGGGAAGGCCTCCTCAGCCTGATTTGACTCGGCTATCCTATCTTGAACTTCAGAAAATCTTCCTTCGAGCAATTGTGGTATTCTAGGGCTAGCTTTGGTATCTCCGTCCTTGGGAATAAGTACCGCATTCCGTATCCTTAGGTACGCAACTGTTGCGAAGTCGTTGTCTGAATGAATGACTGTCTCCGTATCGAGCCTATAAGTCGCGTCAATATTGGTAAACTTAGTCTGGACGTGTGCGTACAAGTGAATCTTTCGGGTGAAGAGAGGACAGTCCAAGGTTAATGTCTCGTATTCTCCTCCTTCGCCACAAGGATGTAGATCGTATAAATCATGCTATAAAGATGTTCACGTTGACTGAGAGGTAATAAGAATACGGAAACCATACGGACCAATTTCATTAGTGTTGGTCGGAGTTCCGTCAATGTCTTTCCAAGATGTTTTGGAATGAGTCCTGCCCCCGCTACCTTGATTATAATTGCTTCTAGGCCAGCTTCTGTCATTTCAGTTAGAAGCTCAGCTTGGTCTCGTTGCCATAAGTAGCATAATGGGGTTAAGGAGAGCCTCCGACACCTGAGGAGAATCCTCAACCACATGAAAACTAGGGTTAGGAATGTCTTACACATGTTCCACGCGTACTCTCTGGTAATTAGAAAGTATGGCACCGACAGAAACACCTTGGATGTCGGGAAAGTTCGACTTCGAAGGGGTCATGAATGGTTAGAGTGATTTATATTATCTGTGAGACATCTGCCATACCTTCACAACTGATAGAAGCTCAAATAGGTCCTCTGTTTCATCACCATCTACCCCTTTCGAACCTGCTTTTCTGGCACCATATTCAGACCCTTGGTTGACTGCAGATCCTGAGATAGTTGCTCGGTATAATGGGACCTCGAGAGCCTGCGCGACGAGCTCGATGGCATCTTGACCGACAGTTTGATACATGTATGAATCGATTTCATCTATCGTAAAGTGGGTTGGAATGCGTCAAGTGCCACTAGGTTGTTGCCATCGGACCTTTGCCTTCTGCTGGAGCTAGAGATGCAGCAACGACGAGCTCATGGCCATTGCGAGCACAATGAAGGAGATTGAAGCAGCTGTCCTTTCCCCCACTGAGAAGAGCGACATACTTCATACTCTTCTGATTTCAACACAATCAGGACTGCGCGTGGTAAAAGAGCAACTTCTGGGTTCCGTCTCGGACTTGGTCAAGGAGAGGCAGATTGACGGCAGAGCTCTCCGCAAAGAGTCGCGATCGAGATTTGGAGCAGATCAGAGTCACGTGGAAATTTATGAGATTACATGGGCGCCTAGGACGCGTACTTGGAGGTCTCCTCTGCGGCACAGCCTGCAATCGATACCTTTCTCTTCCTCCACCCATTGTCATCTTAAAAACCACACAGATATCAACGACACGTAATGGCTGCAACGAATCTACCCACTGCGATGGACGTCGATGAGGCGGCGATTGATGAGGGCTTGTACTCCCGCCAACTGTACGTACCGCGTCGCATCGTATCTAGTGCTTAGTAACAACCCTTTCAACCCTTAGTTATGTCCTTGGTCATGAAGGTAAGTAGGATGTTGTGGTATATCTCTTCGGGTTCTAACAATCGTTTGTAGCAATGAAACGAATGGCGGCCTCTAATGTACTTATTGTCGGAGTGAAAGGGTTGGGATGTGAAATCGGTGAGTAGGGGGGCTGAATAGTATCCCACAAGACTCTGAGATCATCATAGCCAAGAATATCATCCTTGCCGGAGTGAAGTCTGTCACTATCTACGACCCCGATCCGGTTGAGGTGCAAGATCTGAGCACACAGGTAGGGATTGTCTCATCCTCACCGAACCTAGCTGACGCATCGCAGTTCTTCTTGCGAGAAGAGGATGTCGGAAAGCCTCGGGCAGAAGTGGCTGTTCCCCGCTTGGCTGAGCTAAATGCATATGTGCCCGTACGAAACCTCGGTGGTCAACCAGGACAGGAAATCACGGTTGAGTTGATTCAAGGATTCCAGGTAGGTCTACGCCCGCTACACCCTTGGCACTTACTCACCCACATCAGGCTATTGTCCTCACAGGTGCATCAATCAGCAAGCAGCTTGAGATCAATGACTGGACTCACCAAAATGGCGTTCACTTTATTGCTGCTGAGACGAGGGGTCTTTTCGGGTGCGGTTCCATCATAACATTGTTACGCCACCCCTCACACTATCTCTTCCAGATCTATATTCAATGATTTTGGCCCGAAGTTTACATGTGTCGATCCTACTGGTGAGCAGCCGCTTACGGGTATGATCGTCTCTGTCGACAAGGTAAGTTTGATATAGGAGAACAGTCAGCAATGGATTGATCTTCACTCATATCTAGGACTCGGAGGGCGTTGTGACCTGCCTTGATGAAACACGACATGGCCTCGAGGACGGCGACTTTGTGACTTTCACCGAAGTTCAGGGGATGGTCGAGTTGAATGGCTGTGAACCTCGCAAGATCTCCGTCAAGGGTCCATACACCTTCAGCATTGGGGATACATCTAATCTAAGCGACTACAAGACCGGGGGAATTTTCACCCAAGTAAAGATGCCCAAGATCATCGCATTCGTACGTGGGAGCTCTTTCACAACAAGAGCATATATATGACGCAACTTATCTAGAAATCTCTTCGTGAATCACTGAAAGAGCCCGAATTGTTCATTACCGACTTCGCAAAGTTTGACCGACCAGCGACCCTTCATGCTGGTTTCCAAGCACTCTCCGAATTTAAGGCTCAAAACCAGCGATTCCCCCGACCTCGAAACGCCGAGGATGCGGCCACAATTGTGTCCCTGGCGAAGAAACTCAACGAAGATGCTGATGAGAAGGTTTTGACCGAATTGTCTTACCAGGCATCGGGTGATGTTTCTCCGGTCGTCGCAGTCATTGGTGGTTTCGTAGCCCAGGAAGTGCTTAAGGCTTGCTCCGCAAAGTTCCATCCTATGGTGCAACACTTATACTTCGACTCACTGGAATCGCTTCCTTCTACACTTCCCACTGAAGCCGAATGCCAACCAGTTGGATCTCGTTACGATGGACAACTCGCTGTATTTGGCAAGACGTTCCAAGACAAAATTAGCAACCACAGGCAATTCCTTGTCGGCTCCGGTGCTATTGGATGCGAGATGTTGAAGAACTGGGCTATGATAGGTCTTGCTTCTGGTCCCAATGGCGCTATTCACGTCACAGATCTCGACACTATTGAGAAGTCTAATCTCAATCGCCAGTTCTTGTTTAGGGCGAAGGATCTCGGACAATTCAAGTCCGAGGTTGCGGCTGCTGCTGTAGCAGATATGAATCCCGATTTGAAGGGAAAGATTCATACCAAGCAAGAGCCGGTCGGACATGACACCGAAAGTGAGTCTCTACATTCCACGCTTTTTGTAGTGACTCATTCTTTTTAGATGTCTACGGAGAAGCTTTCTTCGATGGGATTGACGGCGTTACTAATGCTTTGGATAACATTAAAGCCCGTACGTTGCACGTGAATCCCTCGGTCTGAATTTCTCATGACAGGCATTGTAGGTCAATATATGGACACTCGATGTGTCTTCTTCTTGAAGCCCCTCCTAGAATCTGGCACTCTTGGAACCAAGGGAAATACCCAAGTCGTGATACCCCGAGTGACGGAATCCTACTCATCATCACAAGATCCACCAGAGAAGGAAACCCCATCATGTACTGTCAAGAACTTCCCCAATGCTATTCAACATACCATCGAGGTAAAGCCGGATTTTGGCGTTCTACGACTGACTCTGACACCTCGACATAGTGGGCCAAGAGTGAATTTGACAACCTATTCGTGAAGCCCGCCCAGTCTGTCAACGCGTACTTGTCAGAACCAAACTACCTAGAGAACACCTTGAAGTATTCCGGACAACATAAGGAACAGATCGAACAGATCTTGTCCTACCTTGTGTCGAATAAGCCTCTCACCTTCGAGGAGTGTGTCGTATGGGCCAGGCTTCAATTCGAGGACAAGTATAACAATGCTATTCGTCAGCTTTTGTTCAGCTTGCCCAAGGACGCTGTGACGAGCTCTGGTCAGCCATTCTGGAGTGGACCCAAACGGGCTCCTGATCCCCTCACATTCGATTCCAATGATGTACGTACCCTTTCCTTGTTTTCCCTTGACGGTTGAAGGACTGACTTCATACTATTCTCAGTCAACGCATATCTCCTATATCATTGCCGCCGCGAACTTGCATGCATTCAACTATGGCCTGAAAGGCGAATCGGATCCTGCTGTCTTCAAGAGGATTGCGGACAGTGTGATCGTTCCCGAGTTTACACCCAAGAGTGGCGTCAAGGTTCAGATAAACGACAGTGACCCTGTAGCCCAAGACGACGGTCAGTCAATTTATCTCGCGCGTCGGAGACGAATGCTTCACTTCATAGTTTCTAGGTGGTGCTTCTGACCTCAACGATCTGACCAAGAAACTCCCGACGCCATCTTCGGTGGCTGGTTACCGCCTCACCCCCGTAGAGTTCGAAAAGGACGATGACACGAACTACCACATTGACTTCATCACCGCTGCGTCAAACTTGCGTGCGAGTAACTACAATATCAACCCAGCGGACCGACACACCACCAAGCAGATCGCCGGGAAGATTATTCCGGCAATCGCGACGACGACTTCTCTCGTCACTGGTCTTGTTTGCTTGGAACTCTACAAGGTCCGCCGACATCACCGACTACAACTTACAAAACGTTTATTTTAATGCTAATGGATATTTGCCGACTCTCCCGCATAGATCATTGATGGCAAGTCGAAACTAGAGGACTACAAGAACGGTTTCGTCAATCTCGCACTGCCATTCTTCGGTTTCTCTGAGCCGATTGCTGCTAAGAAGAGCAAGTACGGTGAAACCGAATGGACACTCTGGGACCGATTCGAGTTCAAGAACGATCCTACGCTCAGGGAGATCGTCCAATGGTTCCAGAAGGAGTTGAAGCTCGACGTCAGCATGGTCAGCCAAGGGGTCAGTATGCTCTGGAGTTCCTTCGTTGGCAAGAAAAAGGTGAGAACGTCACTTTTGTGGGCTAGCTTGGGAGAGACATCAGCCGCTCATATATTCGACCTTCGCAATTCAGAGTGAAGAGCGTTTGCCAATGAAGTTTAGCAAATTGGTGGAAAATGTTAGCAAGAAACAACTTCCGTCACACGTCAAGCACCTCATTGTTGAGGTGATGGTTACTGATGAAGAGGGCGAAGATGTCGAGGTACGGAGCTCGATCCCCTTGGAAGTTCTCGCACGCAGTGCACATGATTCTAACTATGACTCTCTTTCCCCGCTCAGGTACCGTTCATTGTTGTGCGAATCTAAGTCAAGTACAGGAGATCGACGAAGGAGTGAAGATAGTACAGTAAGTTGTAGAAGATTCATTGTGTAGCTTTAGACCTTGTTGTCAATCAGAGTCACCGCGAAGTTTCAAGCGATTCCTTGTCCCGACGCCGGAATATACAATCTGAAACAGAAGGGAAATAACGTCCGTCACAATAAAGTCTATGGTATGTACCATTGAGTCGACGATAAGCTTAACGATTCGCGAAAGGAACAACATATGAAAGCGGAATCCTTCGGACCACGATTTCTCGCAGACCGTGTCTCACACCATCTCGAACTGGGAAAGCGCGACGTAAGTACGCGCGACAATCGGCGTCAACAATAGAGTCAAAGAAGCGATCGAGCGTTTACAGTTACGGCATTCGAATCTCCCAGCCCAAGAACAATGACAACACCACTACCCACGGCTCTCCCTTTGCGACTGATCTCATGCGGAGAGAAAACAGCTGAAACAACGGGAGGTGGAAAGAAGTCGCTCCCAACACAGAGAAACATCGAGACCTGCATATATCGACATACACCATTGTCTAGCCTGGGGCCAAATTCGCAGCGGTCTCCGCCTGGAATGCCAGTTTGTTCGGTGGTATGTATGCTCTTGACTCCAAAGGGGAGATATTGAAAGATTGCAACAGCATGAGATTGTTGGATGGTTGTTGACGCCGTCTTCATAGTAACCAGAGTCAAAAGGCGGAATATCGCGAATGACGCATAGAAATTGCATTGTTTGGGTCTTCTGAATTGACGAGCTCCATCGGCTGAGAGTTTCCTGACTTTGTGGAGGAATATCGAGAGAATGATTTTTTGCTACAGACAATACACTTGTAGACGACGCTAATAGACATGGCATCGCTATTCTTGACGCATATACCCTCGCATTAGGAGGTATTTCGTTGTTATGCACCCGGAGACTGGTTTGGTATTACTGTTTAACAGTATTGCGTTATATGCGATATAAGTTACGATAGCATAGTGGAAAACTGCGATTTGAAGAGAACATGGAACCTAACAAAGGTTGTGTTAGCTACAAGAATCAGGAGAGAACAGTTCATGGAGCAAACCTCGTAAAGCGGGATACAATCATGTTTGATTTAGAGGAGGAATATCTGAGGCCGTGAGCCCTAAGGTCTCATATTCTCCATTTCGGACCTTCTGCATGAATGAATTCATATTGTACTCAAAGAACTCGAAAGACTTGTTGAACTCGGTTAGACTGGTTGGAATGGATTCGGGGGGTTGAGGAAGATGCGAAGCCGCCGCCGCAGTATTAACGGAGGTTGCCAACATATGTCGAACATGCTGTGGATCGACACGTTGCGCGGGTTCTGGCGATGCTGTGTGTTCGGGAGTTGGGAGGTGGGGTCGTGGGGGTACTTCTTCCTGAGGCGAGGAGGACTGCTTTTGCTGTTGCTGTTGACGAGAGACACAGTATAAGCTAGAGAACGTCGGTAGAGTAGGATGTCGACCTACTTTACGACGTTCTTGAGCAATTTCCACCCATGTTTGAAGATCTACCACATCCACCATCAACCTGGAGGCCCATATTTCCACTATTCGGGGAGTGGGATTTGGATCGCTCCTGAGAAGTATTCGGAGTTTCTTTTCAAGCTCCGGTTGCAAGGATGGGTACACTGAAAGAAGAAGGCATTCCCCGGTCCAATGTGAGACACCCTGCTGGGATTTGCAAGACAAAATTAACGCCTACACAGTTGAAAGAGCTCTTGTTTTGGTTTCTTCTGTCGTGTTCGCGCATATATATTCGCGTCCGTGTACCATTCGGCTCCAGGAATAGCGCGTATTCGTTCCAGACATTTCAGTCTCTGTTGTTTTGTCGGTCGATCAGTGTTCTCGACAAAGTCTAATCAAAGTTTAAGTCAAACATTGAGAACAAAGAAAGGAATTGAGAAGGACAGGGGCGTCCAAAGAGACGGGAACAAAGGAATGCTGCATACCGTTGAGGATCTCATTAGCGCGGGGAGGTAGACGCGACAACGAGCGCGACTTGTTACTATTGGGCAGATGATGGTGTGAGGGGCCGGCGTCAGGGCTCTGGAGCGCCTGATCATGGTGATCCCTTCTATCCCACCGGAAGTTCGATTGCATTATGATGAATACAATTTGGGGTCAGACTTTTAAGGTACAAAGGCTTGGCAATGGGCGTTGTTGGCTATGTCAAAGGGGACCTCTGCAGTCCTTTGGGAGAAAGAGGATGGTGTGAGGGAAGAAAGGAGGCTTGAGGAGAGATAGGAATTGCCCTTTGGCTTTCTGACCCACTCATATTTAGGGGCTCCTGCTTTTCTTCATATGTTATGTGAATTTGTCCCTTGTTTGTCCCTGTTTTTTTTCTTAGGGTTTGGCTTAGGCTCAAATTGGAAGATTTGACATGAACGTAATCGGATGGGTAATTGTTATTAACGGAGATACCCAGATAAGGTATCCGATAATCTCTCTTTTGGAAATCCAAGGTACCGTCTCGGCTCTAAAAATGCGCACGGAAGCCTCCTGGTGTGCTGGAAATGTCATTTTAGGTGTTATCCTCGTCGACAGGTGCCTATCATTTGGGCGGCTTGTGCGGCAGAACACCTTCTTGCTCCTCGTGGCATGAGTCCCCCTCGCGCTGACCTCACTGCTCTATTCTCTGACAAGGGGACGTCTACTTCAACACGGTCTCATGACTCTTCTCCACTTGAACGTGGTAGCTCCATGAGAGCTCGTGTTACGATCAGTCAAAAAACACGCTTCGATTCACACAGAAGAATCAGAAGTCGAACCAGCATAATTTTTGTCTCGTCATGAGCAAAAGAAAGTGAAACCATCAACTTTCGTGAGCACACGAAGAAACACTACACAGCACACATAAACTACCTAGAAGTATCAAAGCGGGGGAGGGTGTCAAGTTGGAGAGGGTGGAAATGGTATACGGGTTGGGCGGATGAAAAAGAAAAGGTAGCGCGTCGCTTGATACAAACAAGAATAGTAGGAGGAAACAAAAAGACGGGACATTCGGGAACGGTGAACAAACCACGAAGAATTTGAATGATGTAGTTTGTCCACGGATGAGAGGGGGATGATAAGGCGGGATAAGAGGAAGATGAGATCAGGGGATAAGGATGTCGATGGATGGATGGATGGATGAGAGAAACATCTCGATAAAAAATATCGCGCGATAGCGAGTAAAAAGACGAACGAGGAAGAAAAAAAGAAAAGAGCAAAGACAGAGAGAGAAATGAGATGAAAATGAGTAGAAAGAATTTGCGTAAGGGGTTTCTTATAATTTTACGTATGTTTTTGGGTGTTTCGTGAATGATGATGCAGTTAAAAGGATCAGAAACTACGTCGGGATAGGAGGGGCGAAGATACCAAAAGCAACGTGAGAAACATTAGTGTAGTTGGGGAGGAGGTGGAGAGGAAAGCGTTCGAGAGAGGCAAGCCAAATTTTGTACACAACGAAAAATCTCCAAGCAGATAATAATGGGTGATATCGTGAAGGGGAGGGCCAGTAGAAGATGTGCTCCGAGTCCGCCGATTGCTTGAGTCCCCGAAACGCCACGAATGGTAAGGTTATTCTACCTTGTCCACTTTGTGCCAAGGACTCTCTGCTTTGTCTCCCTTCGCGCGAAAATTTCTCGCAGGAAGATCACAGGAAGACCGGGTCGAGCACCGCGTTGAACCCTCCCAAGAAACGCCTTGATGAGATATAGTCGAGTCGGAGAATATTTACGAGATGCGATGATCGATGAAAAATGCGCGTTGAGTCTGGTAATATTGGCGATCCCTTGAGGACAGGATGGATATGTCGATGAATGATGGGAGAGGCCACGGAACAATGAAGAGAAACTGACTGGAAAGTGGAAGGGAGGATGAAAATCGAAAACCTTGCAGAGAGAATATGATGATGGAGAGAGACGTGAGAAGAGAAGAGAGAAGAAGACGAGACCCAGAAATGAAACCATAGTTGGTAGTAGAGCAGGCTGGCGTGAATAAGAGAGTGAAAAGTGGAACAACCTAACGCTTGCGTTGGGAACGTCCATGTCGGTATATGTGTACAACGGGAGAACGGCAGCCGACGGATTTACGATAATAACGAGCGAGGAGAGGGGAGACGGAGAGGCTTCACGAACATAATACGGGAAGGCGCCATAGCGACTTGTCTATCCTCTCTAATGCGTTCTAGGCAGCAGATGTGACGATTATTTCCCTACACTTTCAGTGAGGGCCGAGTGGTGAAATCGATCGAAGAGTCGAAGAGATGGGCATATCTCGGACGGTCGTAGTTGTTCCAGGTGGTAGGGGGAGGAATCGGAGCCAAACGAGCTTCGGAAAATACCACGTCATTATCTCCAGTGTATCGTGCTTGAGAATATGTGCGGTAATGTCCTTGGGGCTGAGGACCTAACGACGGGTTGAATGACTGAGACCTGACATGGATCGGAGGGGGTCGGGCATAGCCGTATTGCTGAGGGTACTGCTGAAGCGGAGGATTGTAGATAGGTGCAACGTAGGTTGGCCTTGCAACAGGCTCCTGCTTTGCGGGGTACTGATCCATGGCCCAGACACGACCGGCATCGTAACCGTGCAGCGGGGGGAGAAGAGGTGGCATTGCGGTCTGAGACCAGGTAGGTGCTGCGAAGTACGGCTGACCACGGAAGGATGGTCGTAAAATGACCTCATCCGAATGTGGACTCCACCTGGCTGGTGGTGGTAAAGTCTTAGCAACATCAACTCTTTCTTGGCTGAGGTGTCTTCCGGTGGAACTAGCAGCACTGATACGACGCCTAGGCATGTACTCCTCTCGCAAGGGTCCATCCTCGTCAAGGTCGATCTCAAGGACATCAATGTTATCTTCTTCGCGCATCACTTGCTCCACGCGCTCCTTTGTCTCCTCGTGACCGAGGAAGAAGGGTTCTGGAGGATTCGTCGTCGAATTGGCAGTGCGAACACTAGCTTCGGCGAGATTCTCTACGCATTTGCGAATGATGGTGAAGGGGCTTGCCGATGGCCGGGAAATGGGCTGAGGGAATGCCGGCGAGGACGAAGAGACGTGATGAGACATGACTTGACTCAGCCAACGAGACCATTCCTCGGTAGAAATTGACAAATCATGAGAAAAGAGCTCTAATGCGAGTGACTCAAGTTTGTTCAAGGATCGAATGGGGACGTTGGAGATACTTTGCCTGTGAAAAAGGTTGGTCAGAAAACAATGATATCGGGAATCAGGGATGAAAGCCATACCAAGTCTTGTTAGAGAACGTGTGATCGTCCAACCACTTGTTGGCGAGCATACAGCCAAGGACGATAAGACGGAAGGGTGCATAGGACTCAATCTCATCCCTGTTCATGACCATGTGAGGCTCGCCAAGAAGTTCTGCTCGGAAGCGGATTTGCTGAGTATGCTCTGGTCCCAAACAGGTAGGGCCAAAGTACACAGGAAGCCTGACGATGTACCACAAAGCCAAGAAGATGGCTGAGGGCTGAAGAAGCGTGGACAGGAAAAGGGAATGGGTCCACCTTGCGATCTGCGGCGGAGGGAGGCTTGCATAGTCCTTAGCTGACACACTGTATAGCGCGGCGTTAGAAAAATGACGACGCGCAGAGGATGACGTTCCATACCATGCTGAGCGTACTCTGGGTGGAGGTTCATACCTGTCGTACAAACCTTCCAAACGAACTTGGAAACCCACTCGGAAAGTGGTTCGGCCAAGCGTTTGTAATCAGCATTTGCCGGAGGGGTGACGACTGGTTCCGGCACAGTAGCTTGATGCGCGGGTTGTTCGGGCTGAGCGTAATGTTGACATTGATAACATTGGGCTCCACAATAACCTCCTTGCGGAGCATATTGAGCGTGTTGAGGGACCTCTGGTGCTTGTATCCCTTCAAATCCAAGGGTGGTTTGGGCATCCGCAACGGCGCGGTCTACGTACTCTCCAAAGGGTGTTCCTGGGCCAACGGGGCTAGAGCCCTGATCGTTGTTGGGAACGAGGTCGGGAGAGCCTTCTTCGTACACTGGGCTGAATGCGCCGCGATCGTACTGAGGGCGGGCGGGGACACTGCCGACGTCAGGACCAGACAGGAACACACCATTGGGGTAGTTAGAGAGGTAGCCTAGGAGCGCCGGTTCCGAGCGGTGATCCACGTTCATGTCTCCAGCTTGGCGATCGCTTAAGGAGGAGGCAGCATCGTCGCTCTGCCACGTAGTTGCACTCATTGTGTCATCGGTATCCTCGGATGAGGAAGTGTAGACGGTGGACGAATGCTGGTGGGAAGGATAGGGAGCGTTGGCGATGAGGGCCGAGACGGGCGGAATGCACGCTTGCGCGGGCGCTCCTTTAATGACCATGGCGTTGTCCGCTACGGCCAACCCTTCCCTAAAACCCTGACTGGTGACGAGGGGAGGGAGGTAAGAGAAGTTGTCGTCCTCCCAGACGCTGCGGGGCTTGTTTCGTCTCCAGTCGGGAAGCGAGTTTATCCACTCTTCCCTTGAGGCTAGAGAAGGAGGTGGCCCCGAGGGGGAGAGGCAGGTTGTGAGCCAGACGGTCAAAGAGAGACTGCTTTGAGGGATCGCCACTGAGATTGGACTTGATTACGGGGTGAGCTTGTTGCTTGCTGTAAGTTGGAACGGGAACGGGCATCTGCGTGGTAGCGGGGAGTGCGCTGCCTGAGGGCTACGCAGATCAATCCAGGATGGAAGGAAGGCCGCGGAGGAAGATGTTGTTGACTTGCGATGCAGTCAAGAGAAGGTGGGGATAGTGCAGTCTTTCGTAAAGTAAATCGTGAAGATGGAGAGAAGAAGGAGGAACTAGGGGGAAGGGAGAAGTCGGGAGGAGACGATAACGATGAGGTTGGTCGAGGAAGTGGCAGACGCACAGCGAAGGCGTGCCTTTGTGTTGTTGAGGAAGACTGTACAAGGGGAGAGGGACGACAAGATCGAACCTTTTTTTTTCTTGTGCGATGAAGTGTGAGGAGACTCACTCTCTCAAACCAGCGAGGAGAAAACCTTGTAAGTTGTGGATGAACGAGAGAATACGCCCTCTCCTGTCGAGACCGTCGTCGTCGTCGTCGAAAGCAAAGCGAGAACGGGGGGGTGAAGATTGGCAACGATGGACCGACTCGACGAGGGAGGGGGTCGATCCTTGGGGGCCAATGTGGTGGGTGGCTTAAGGAAAGGAAAGGTTTTCAGGGCTGTTCCTTTCAAGGCCTTTCCAACACAAACATTACGTAACATCAAATTTCCTTTTTTGAAACATCCCTTGCTCACTGGAGCAAAGGGGAAAAGGGCCAGCGAGGGCTACCCACCCCCTGCGGCCAGTCTGCGGAGGAGATGGCCGGTGATGGGCATGGGCGATACGACTCTGATACCGCACTCTGTGTGATTCCACCAGGCTACCACCTGCCCACCTGTGACCCACCTGTGATACCTGGCTCACATCTTGCCCAAAGACGTCCCAGATCCCCACGTTTCACATCCAACCGAGGCCCTCTTTTTTTCTCGAAGAAAAATTCCTTCCCGCGTGTGTCCCAATGGCATCATAATAGGGTAGCCTTCTCGGAACTTGCTCGACTCGAAATTTATCACAGTACGTACCGTCTCCACCCCCAACTGGCACCCACCCCTTTCCTCCAGCACTCCCACTGGCATCAGCCACATCTCCGGCGCTTCCGGTCATCATCCCGACCCATCAGCCAGTATCAGCCACCCGTTGTATCTGTAGCACATCTACGACTCCGCGTTCCACAGCTTGTAATCACCCACCAGACGACATCACCCATGGTTTTCCCGCAGTTGTCGTCTTACCTCGGCGGCGCCTCTTCCCAGGAGAGTGTCAATGCATCACAATCAATGGGCCTTGACTCAATCACATTGGGCCAGCTCAAGGCCATGGTCGGCTCCGCTCCCAAGCCAAAGGCAGGTCTAACCTCTTCAGGTTCTCCCTCTCCGTCTTCTCACAGATGCAGAGAGAGTAGCAATCTTACTATGACTTTCGTTACGATGACGAGGACACCGTCCTCAACGAGATCGAGGAATTCTATTCTTATGTTGAAATGCCACAAGTCGCAGAGAACCTGAGAGCCTGGGAAGGCAGCTTTCCTGCAAGTAAGATCGCGACTTCAAATTCATCAATCATCCATTAAACACCATAAACACGCTACAGAATGGATCGAAAGTCCTTTTGCACAACGCAGAGTTCATGTGGAACTCCTTCTCGAGGGTTTAGAACACCGTGACGCCGAATTTCGTTTCACCAACGCCCGGAGACTCCTTTACGTCCTCCAAGGTATCCCTTCCATTTCCTTCCATCCCTCTCTCCGGTTTCGCTCAATTTCCACAAGGCACATTCGCGGAGACAACCTCTCCCGAGCACCAGTTGCATTGGATATTTGAAAACTGCAAAGTTGTCCGTGCTGCAAATGGCATGAGTAACATTGTCGAGGCTATGAAAATAGCCTGCTCTAAGCATGATCTTTTATGGTACTGTACCTTTTCCCTTCAACCCATTTCTCAGCCTTATTTGCTATCACTTCTTCCAGTTCTCTCTCGGACGCAGATGCCGCCCACCTTAATATCACGGCTTCCCAAAAGTCCGATTTTATGGAGGAGGTCACAACTGAATTATCTGTATATTTAGGGATGTTATATCACATGGTTGAGATATTCAAAGGTCATGACGACTTCGCGGATGAGCTTAGTGAGTCAAAACAGGGCTTTGTCCCCGGGTCCGCTGATCACTCCTTCCCACAGTGAGTTTGGAACCACCTTTACCCGTTTATCTCTTCAATGTGGTTGCGGGACTCAAAGACAAAAGCGCCAAGGGCTATCCCGTCAAGAAGGTAAGAGCACAATCTTGGACCCATGTTCCCACAATCCTTCAACACCCTTTTCCCAGCTCTTACTTGTTCTGTGGAAGTCAATCTTGACCTGTTGCGGTGGGATTCGCGAATTGGCACGTGTGAAGAAGCTTTCAAGGGAGCTTGTCGGTCTTCCTGCTATACCAGATGAGGGTACGATGTCATCTTACTCACTGATCCCCCAACTGATATCGTTGCAGCGATTCCTATCAAGGCGTCACCGTTAGATATCGAGGCTTTCAGACAAGAGATTTCCGTGAAATATCCGACATTCACCCCTCCTCCCCCACCTCCAGAGGTCGCCGCGATCGCCCCAACCCCAGCTCAGAGTGCTAAACTTTCTCAAGCTTATTCACCTATCCCAGTTAGGCATCACTATGACCGTGACGATACCGACGTTATGCAGCATCAACAGATGGTTTCCAATCCCCAGCAGCTGCAGTACGGTCAGCAAGGGGGTCCCGGATACCGGGGCTTACCGCAGCCCGCAACACCGGCTCCAACACCACCCCCTTCTCCCAAACCCAAGAAGCAGCAATTTCAGACTGATCAGACCCGTCCATTCTTGTTTCCTTTCTCCCGGAGCAAGTTGGGACAGAGGGATGCACGTTTGGTCCCATTTGCCATTGACGAAGCGGATAAGCTCTACAACAAGCACATGTATGTCAGCGTGTCCCTCTGGCAAATGTGGAGGACACGAGAGGAATGCATGACAACGGAAAGCGGGTTGGCCTTTATGCCTGGGTCAGAACGGATAGAAGCACCCCGGATTGCTCCATCTGTGAGTCCACCGGCGAACCCCTCGAAAGTGCAATACATTAAACTCTAAATTCACGTTAGGATGGAGACACTTCAGAGACTCTCCCAGATATCGCCATCCTAGAGGCGTTGATCGCTGAGGCCGAGCGCAAAATGGCTAATGCAGATACGAATTCTGATAGGAGCAAGGCAAGGGAACGAAGGGAAGACTTAATGCGGTTGAAAAGGGTGGAACAGATTTACGTACGTCAGTTCCTTTATTCGTCTTCAAGTTATTAAAATATCGGCCCAGAGTGCTGTTCTACCCGTTCTTTCGGGTTGGGTCCTCGTTCTCCTCAAGTTGCTGTTGGCCACGGTCACTGCAGCTGCAGGGAATCCCCCACAATCTGCGACTTCTGGTAGCTTCCCGCCTGGTGTTGCATCCCGTGAGTGCCCTCGTTTCTTTAATCCCCAAGGAGTGATTCGAATCTTCGGCGCTCGATCTGAAGCTCCTCCGCCGCCACCAAGCCTCGACGAAATCGATGTAACGCGTCATCGCGAAATCACTTCCAAAGCTGTATCTGCTATACTTCTTCTGACCCTGAAATGGTTCAAGGTTTCTCGTGAGTCAATGACATTCAATTCTTATCATCCGCGCATCATCTCACATGGTGCCCTTTCTTTCTGGAAAGACGTCATGAAGTTCCATCATCTGGGACAGATCCTTCTGGATACCAATTGCCTTTTATTGATCCTGAAGATGTTCGGATTGCAAGAGGTCTCGACCACCGTGGTTTCAAAAGCAGATGCGCCTGATAATAAGTCTGTGCCTTTCCATCTGTCATCGACCGTTGATCTCACTGGGGCAAAATTTTCCCCTCTAGCTTCTTCCGGTTCTGCCAACTTCACTTCACCGCGAATTATCATTCGAATGGTCTCGAGGATGGCATGCAGAAAGCGCCAAGACAAACCATAACTCGGACCACGATACTTCCCAATGGAGAGAAGCATGAAGAAGATATCGATCTCCTCACAGATTTTTCATGGAGAAACTTCTTCTCCACAATCAACTTTGCGAAAATTATGCAGAAGCTGTCCAAGCATCGATCGCAACGTATCAAGATGCTAGTGCAATACAAAACTTCGGTTAGCTGATCCGGCGATTTCTACACTGACATTCTACTGAGGTCTGTCTGGTATCCAGGCCGTATTGAAGAGGATTCTCAAGGTTCAACATCCCATGCTACAACTTCACGTGCTCAAATTGATCAAGAGCCAAGTACCATTTTGCGGAAGGAAGTGGCGGCAGTGTGGGTGCTTTGTTACTCGGGGACCCTTGCGATACAAACGACTCATCTGCCCAAAATAGCCAATATGCAGGTCATCACCGCGATATATTTGAATTGTAGGCCCGATCTGCGGGATGAGTGGCTTACTGGAATAGAAATTGATGATGCCGCCGATGCGCAGGTGCGTGGAGTACACACAACACACAATCCACAAATAACCTGAATAAGTACTGACAAATGTCTGTGCAAAGGCACAAGAGGCAGCCTTAGCTCATTTAGTCAAGTTCTGTGAGTCTGCATAAGTAGCCGGCTTCTTTGACCCGTTTACTTACGTGCGCTATACCCCAGATAACACGAGGAGATACGGTGCCGCTGTCGCGCATCAAGCTAGTGTAGGACATCGACGAACTGGCAGTCTTTCTCATCATCTCGAGGGTTTGCACCCCGGGCCGGAGCTTCCCTCTATTCCAAGACCCATTGGCACCCCCAATACAGTTGATGCCGACGTGTTCCCTCCTCCTAGGGCACAGGCACCGGATCCATCGATTTTCTTGCCTTATGTCACAGAAGACATTGCGTTCGAAGAAGAGTATGAGGAATACTTGTCCGATCTCGGGTGGTCGGACCAACCGCAGCCATCTGCGGAAGGGACCGCGGCTGCCGGAAGCTCAGCATGGAGTCGACTGCCCGAGTTTGCGACGGATATTGCTGACGGAATAAGTGACAGTGAGAGTATTGCTTCGATCGGAGAGTTGGGCGATGATGCTCGGCTGAGTGCTGACAGGGAAGGCGGAGAGGTTCCTGACGAGAACCTCAATAATTGGGAGGTAAGGGTGACACAGCAGGTTTTCGTTTGCCGAGATACGGCTCTAATAGTCTCGTTATTTTTTATTATTGGTTACAGCATATGAGTCCGAAGACGATGGCTGCGTTGACAAAGTCACCGGCTGGTGGCCGACGCTCCAGCTCGGGTGGAGGTCTCCGCCCTGTTTTACCGTTTGAACTTGACGACGGCAGCGCGGTGGAATTGGAGAATGAAGAAGAGGAGCCTATGGGGCCTATGCCAAGGGAAGCCTCTGGACCATTCCAGGCAGGTGCAGGTGTAGACGAAGTTGAATATGCATATGGGTAGGTATTCGGTTGCTTTGGGAAGCTCCCCGTTTTTTCCTCACTCTTTTTTTCCCTTGCAGCGTGTAATCCTGGTTGCGGCGCGGCGCTTGTCTTGAGATGGCTGGGAAGGAGTCTAAGAGTGGCTGTCGGGTTACCATATGTAGAGCCTGCTGGAAGTTGGGTAGACACCTTGTGCTCGCACTGCATTCGATATATCCACTTCTTGTCTCATTATTTTGTGTACTGCGTATGGCTACGGAAACTACTGCTCCAGCAAGTTCGGAAATGGATCAAGGCGTACGGGGAGACGTACGGACACCTCTGGCCCCAGCCAATGGTGATCCAGCTACTGCGTCACCAGACACGTCGGCGTTTGCGTCGGCTTTTGGCTCGGGGGAAACGAGTCCAAGGGGGATAAAGAGAAAAAGGAAGAGGATGATCTTGTAAGCTGGTCTAAACTTTGATGTAGTCTCCCATGTATAACTCAGAGTGAAATCCGTTGGTGTGCCATCACAGAAGCTGTGAACGTTGGTCTGAGCACTACCTCATTTGTGGTCATACTCACCTTGTTTTACTAGAATGTCATCAACGCAAGCAACAGGTGAAACGTTTTGCGGCTGCGCGTTTTGATACCTCGAGGAGATCCAGCTTACATATATTGTATTCAGTGTGATAGGGAGCAACCATGTAAACGATGGTGAGCGGGTTGCAACAGGGTCAGGTTGGCAGTGACAACTCAGCGTGGACCCTTTTCTACTACAGTGAAGATCGAGGGCTTGGTGGTTCCTGTTCTTATCAGAAGCGCAGAGAACCTGGCCAACAACGAAAGTATGCTCTCATGGACTCTCCCTTTCACACAAACAGAGTCTGATTTCACCAATTGCACCACAAGTGCCACACCACCTCAGAATCTTTCTGATAGAGTCGGGCAACTCGAAGCCGTCGTTCAAGAGCTCCTGGGTGAAATCGACCTGACTTCATTTGCCGGATTAGAGTCCGTATTGCAAATGGTGCAAGGCGAATCCTTTCCCAGGCGGGCCTCTTTGCTTCAAGGTGGGTTCCCGCCGGTAGATGGCCCATATCCTGCAGACCCTGATCCTATAGGCCATCATGCCATCTCCGGGGTTGCAGCGGTGCCGCCAGTGCACGCTCCGGTGAGTTTTAGGGCTCTGCCATCACAATGTGTCCTCCGAGGGTATTGAACATGACCTAGATGGCATCGTTTGTACCGTGGCCGCCCTCGTTTAATGCGCCTGCTCCCCACGATTATATGCCTCATTTCCCCAACCATGATATCCGGTCGTTCTTGATAACTCATTATTTTGAACATTCGTCGATACATTGGATATGGCCTATCATACACCGACCAGTTTTTGACGCGTGTTATGTTGGTTTCATGGAAGACCGTCATCCTCAAAGTCTGGATTATGTCGCGTTGCTTGCTATTGTTCTCGCGATGTCGTTGCAGTATCTGCCGGAAAGTTCTCAAGACGTGGGTTTTCATGTTGGTGATACGACCCATGCTTTGTTGACCTTACCGAATACGACATATACAGGCGAACACGTTTTCTGGGTACATTTATGGTCGGCATGTCTTACAGAGACGGCTGTTTGAGGTTGCTCGAACCCTTCTACTTGCGCCGCAATTCGTACCGTTCCCGTCTGTGGAACGAATACAAGCGTCTGTACTTCTGTCCGTGTACACCGAGGTAATGCCTTTCTTCTTGAAAATTGATCATGACTGACAGGAGTCAATTTGAGAATGAAGGCAACCTAGTTGAGTCGTACAATGCTGCAGGTGGGGCATGTAATGTCAATGTCGTTGTTTTCTTGACTCATGTCATCCATCATAGGCTCGGCGATTAGAATGGCACAAGCTCGTGAGTTCTACAAGTTCTTGGTTGCCGTTGGATTTACAAATACGCTTTTCAGTTGCCATGAACCGTGACGCACTTCGTGTTTGGCGAATGAAACAATTTGAGGCAGAGCAGAGGAGAAGGTTTTGGTGTGAGTTGGAAGAATTTTTGTACCATCTGTTCGCTCTGATAACGTGGCCGTCAGGGATACTCTTTGTTCTGGATCGGTCTGTAGATTTCCTCTCCGGCGCCGCATGTTACTAAATTCAGGTCCTGTAGGCTGCAAAGTGCTACTATGAGACGGCCTTATGTGATTCACGAAGAGGTGGGACTTGTGGCTACTTCGTGGGGTCTCTCTGAACACGTTTTCACAGCATTGCGATGTTGCGCTACCTTTAAACCTCGATCAAGCTTCGCTTGCAGACACCCCAGAATTAAATGACCGGCCACACGATGAACCCACAGAGCACCGTCAGTCACATTAGACATACCTGTTTCATGTTTCTCACAAACGCGACAGTGTTCCATATTCAACAAATCAAGTGGGCTCAACTTGTGGGAAGGATGTGGGACAGGTGCTTTGCCGTCAAGCTACCAACGTACCAAACAGTTCTGGATATCGAGAATGAGATTCAAGCATTTGAAAACGAGCTACCTGTACCCTTGAACGCTAAAGTGCCACAAACCGGAGAATCGCCTCCCTATCTTCCTTTCCAGGTGCGTGTTATCAGCTGATGCCGGTGTTTTCTCTTCTTGACTGAACCCTGACTATTCTCACGACAGACGCAATACTTGACACTTCAGTTGGCTCATCTGCGTATTATGCTTATGGTATACGGCATGCGTTCCGTTTGCGTCGAAGTCTAATCATTCAGCCAACAGAGACCATTCCTTTTCGCTCTCACCCCAACAAACAACACATTACCCGAATCTCATCGGCATTGGCTTACCATGTTCTCCCAACATTCCCGAACAGTCAGCATTTACTATTGGTGTGTAATTAGGCATGTGCTACTCTTCCGAGTCGGTCTGACTCCATCCCTGTGCCCGGGTATAGTAAGCAATTGTTATCACTGTCGCACCTGATGCAGAAGCAGCTGAGTCGCGCGCAACTGCATTGGACGACCATGGCCCTTTGGGTATTTGACGCTGCGAGTATGTCTCAATGGTAATTCCCGACTTCGGAATGACTCATCCATCTTTCCCAGTGACACTTGCTGTTGCCGTGGTCATGGACACAACCGACCAGGGAGGCCGGGGGCTCGAAGTTTGGATTGGATTAGCCCGTGAAGTTCTCAGAAGTATGAGCACTCACAATCTAATCGCCCGTAATGCCCTTCAAGGGGTGGACGCGATTAGTAATCGGGTCAATTCGATCCTCGGACACCGTCACCCCATGCCGAGCTTAGCAGAGAGCAGTGGTGCGAATAGCCAAGACGGCCTTAAACCTACACAGGTTCAGCTTTCTCTTGCTGGCCTCCTTGGACACGATAATGCAACTAATAACGTCTGGGACACCATCGAAGCAACAGTATTTGCGGGTAATCTCCCGGGCTTGGAGGCATTGTGTAGCCCTATGATAGGTCATGCTATCGACGATTTTCTCACCAGCTGCCTTACGACTGTACGACAGCAGGTGTAACATCTATTCCCACTCCGCACTACATGTCCGTGCTACAGGTCTATCGGTATTATTGCTACATGTCTTGTCTTTCTTTGGTTTTTGGGTACAACTAGTACACTGCTTTCGCTCGGGCTACAGCCCACGGACTTCCTGCTGCATAGAAATCCATCGAGTAACCTCTTTCCTCCTTGCCGGATTCTCCGTCCTTCTCCATCCAACTGGGAAGGTGCCCCACTGCGACTGCGGTTTCATAAGGACTCAGCAAGGGTTTTTCGAAGGCGTAACCCCAGTCTATGGATAACCGGGGACATGACGTTTGGACGAAAGTGCTGATATACGGGTTGAAGAGTGCCAGTTTCGCCGGAGAAAGCTCTGAGAGCAGAATCGGCATGTATGGAATAGGTGTACGGGATGAGGATAGTTGGTGAGTGATCGCCTGGAGCTGTTTGAAGCTGCCCTGTCGACCAAGTGTCCCCAAAATTACTCCCCATAGAGGTGGAGTAGATGGTTCTGTGGTTTGGCTCGCACCGTTGTCAGGAGATTGTGAGAAAGCAGCAATGCTCTTTCGGGCGACTTGTACTGCGTTGTCTCGAATGGTCCGCATTTGGGTGTGGTCGTATCGTTCCCTTGTCAGTTTCTTGGAGTATGGATCGTAACGGAACGCCGGGACAGATGGGTTTGCTATCATGATTGACTCGAGATGGAATCGTCCGTCTCCCAGGTATCTATGAATCCGTTCAGGATGAGGTCACATGAAGCGGAGGCGAAAGGCGAACATTAGTGCATCAATATCTGGGAGATGAGGGGCCGTGCATCCCAGAATCTCTCCTGGTGACAATGGCCGAGCTTGAGGGATGATCGCATCGTATTTTCCTGACCAAAGTCGTGGCCTTGAAACGTGCAAGCCTTCCTTGTTGGATAGATTCAAGTCTGAGAGCATCAATGGTAGAGCTCCTGGTCCCTTCGACTCGGTCGTGAGATCATCCTTCAGACGAGATAGTGCGGCAACGAATTGGATGGTGGATACAAGAGCCAAACGGGTGGGCTGGCTTTCGCTAGGTCCTGGGGTCTGGTTTTCATCCGTATGCGACTCGGTACCAGGACCTTCAATTCTGAGATACTGGGGCTTCCCTATCTTCTGTCCTGCAGGGATCTGACTATCTGTCTCCTCGGATGACAGGAGTGTGTCGTGGAACTGATGGCGTTCCGAAGGAAAGTTCATTCGAATGGTTTGCTCGAGATGCGAGGAGTCGATGGCGATTTCGACGAATATATATAACGTCTTGATCGAAGTCTGGTCAATCGGGACTGAGTCGAGTATTGATGAGTAGTGTCATAAATTTTCTGAGCATCGGGATGACATACCTAAACAGCTGTGGCCATAATGGACCATCATATCGCACCCTAATGCAACCGCGGTGTAATCATCGATACAACAAGCTCCATATGTGACATCGCCCATAATTACAGTCAACGCAGAAGTAAAGCTAGAAAGTACTGATGAGTAAATGACAATCCTGCTAATCGTCTGCGTACCGTTCAATGATATCTGCAATGGTGCACGCAAACATTTGAAGCCCTTCCGGCATTTGGAGAGCAACCATTGTAGCATTATTTTTGCGTACGTGATGAATGGTTTTATGAATCTCGAATGAATAGTTTGAAGGTAGCTGCTTGATAGCAGCATTGAGGTGAGAGTCTTCGAGAATGTCTTGTGGTATCTGATTCGCAATAATAGGAGAATAGGTGCGTTTAGATGGTCCTGCTTTCGACCCTACAAACCGTTTCCGCGGTTTGGAGGCTGTAGATGAGGACGAAGGTTTGGAGGTACTGGTTTGCATAGTTTGCCGCGAACTTATACCTTTTGATTTGACGATGTTTGAGGTGAGATCCTGTAAGTATATGAGGATAGCGAATCCGAGTGCAGAGATGAGGAAGAGATCTCGAAGCAGAGATCGCATCGGTAATACAAGCGCGCGAGATCACGATCTGTTAGGACACGTGATAGCCACGCGCTATTACGCGTCACTTGTCATTGCCACCGACTTGGGCCTGGAAGTCCCACCGTACGACACCAGCTTTGGTCATTTGGCTGCTAGAGGCTTTGACCACAGTTTCTTACCACCTGGACTGGTGGGCAATCGCCACACCTCCGTTCTTTACACATTATCTTCGAACTTCCGGAATATACCCAAACACTCGAACAGGTGTTGACCCACCCTATTCTATAATTGGGTGGCAATGGCCCAATCGACTTTACAGAATGCTGGAGACAGGACAGGTCGCTGTTCGATGAGGGGGGCATGTGGGAAGAAGACCATGTTCGGGAAGGATCTTCCATGCCCTACAGACGAGTATGCTTCTGAGGTATGTTACCTGACCATATGTCCGAAAGTACTCTCATTCTTCCATTCGTTTTAGGATGATGTTGACCGCGATTTGCTGGTCAGTCTATGTGGAGCGGAGTTCGCGGAGGGGCCAGCATGTTGCACGACAGACCAACTAGAGACATTGCGCGACAATATCGATATGGCCGAGCGGATAATATCCTCCTGTCCTGCCTGCCGGAATAACTTCCGTTCATTCTGGTGTTCCTTTACATGTTCCCCGGATCAAGCCACCTTCCTCAATGTTACATCTACGCAGGGGACGATCTCCGGAGAGATAGCAGTCGCTTCAGTTGATTTCCATGTTTCTCGACAATTCGGGACTGGATTCTACGACAGTTGCGCCAAAATACAAGTTGGCGCTACGAATGGTTTTGCCATGGACTTAATTGGCGGTGGGGCCAAGAACTATTCCGCGTTCTTCAAGTTTATGGGTGACGAGAAAGACATGGGTAGTCCCTTCCAAATCAATTTCCCACCTTCCCCACCTTCGGAAATGGCACCCCTCGATACTGTACCCAGGAATTGCGCTGATCCTGATCTTGGTAGTCGGTGCACTTGCATTGACTGTCCGACTGTCTGCCCAAACCTTCCTCCAATTTCACAACCGGGTTCAGACTCGACATGTCACATAGGCATATTTTCATGTCTGACATTTACAGTGGTGGTAGCCTACACGCTAGCACTCACAGCGTTCATACTGGGATACGTCCTCCAAATTACCCTCCGGAAGCGACGCGAGAAATCATACGAGCGAGTCGCCCTATCTGCCGACGCAGCTTCGGACAATCCACTGTCACCTCGAATACACACTCGTGGGCTCGTCGGAGCGTCATCACTGGCGCAACCCGTCGACGGAGAAGAGTCCACGGGAACCCACTCCGACTCCCGCCATCTTGGACGAGGTGCTTCGCTTCTCGACCCAATAGAGACCCTTCAACCCCGTCAATACAGGCTCAATAATGCCCTTCGGAGAGTCTTCTATCGCATAGGCATCGCATGCGCGACGTACCCATGGCTCACTTTCGCAGCCATGTTTACATTTATTGGTCTCCTCAACCTCGGGTGGAAGGACTTTGCAGTCGAAACTGATCCCGTTCGACTTTGGGTGGCTCCAGATTCCGAAAGCAAGCTGCAAAAGGATTATTTCGACACACATTTCGGTCCTTTCTACCGAGCGGAACAGATATTCGTAACCTCGTCCACGTACGCTTCGGAGCGAGGCAGCAACGGAACTGCGGAATCTCTCACAGAGACCAAGATGCCGGTGTTGACGTGGGACCACCTCAAATACTGGTTCGATGTCGAGGAGGAAATCCGGAATTTGAGGTCCGTTCCTAATGGGTATACCTTGGACGATGTTTGTTTCAAACCCGCTGGGCCGGATGGTTTCTGCGTCGTTCAATCCGTAGCAGCGTGGTTTGAAAACGACCTCAGCAGCTACGACCCAGATTCATGGAAGGACCAGCTTGTGAAGTGTGCAAACTCACCAGTGGAATGTTTGCCGGACTTCCAACAGCCTCTTGGTCCTGAATATGTCCTCGGACGTGTCCCGCAGGATACAGACGGGAGCAAGCAGTATCTGGATGCTGAAGCCATGGTCATCACCTATGTGGTTTCCAATTCACTCGACAAGGAGGAAGAAGAAATCGCGATGGAATGGGAAAGGACATTGAGGACGTACCTTCAAGACCTCGATTCGCGAACAGTTGAAGAGGCTGGTCTGGAGATTGCTTGGTCGACAGGCGTGTCGTTAGAAGAGGAACTGAACAAGAGTACGAACACTGATGTCAAAATCGTGGTGTTGTCGTATCTGGCCATGTTCTTCTACGTCTCCTTGACCCTAGGAAGCAACTCTTTGATTACTCGCGAGGAAGACGGCACTTCCTTTACACAATGGCTTCGCAATTTCCCCAAGTTATTCGCATCCTCGTCTGCGCTTTCCATCGATTCCCGAGCGTCGCCCACTTTTTTCCCTCGTCTCCCCCGGAAGATTTTTGTTGGATCCAAGTTCTCACTCGGATTGTTTGGTATTATCCTCGTCATTCTTTCCGTTTCGTCATCCGTCGGGTTCTTCTCCTTTGTTGGTGTCAAAGTCACATTGATCATCGCCGAAGTCATCCCATTCCTTGTATTGGCTGTAGGTGTTGACAACGTCTTCATCCTTGTCCACGAACTCGATCGACAGAACCTCCTTCATGGTCCGAATGCCTCCGCGACGACAGTTCATGGTTTCACCACTCCCTTATCCCCCACACTAACTCGCCCCCGCTCCCAATTTGAATCCCACGATGAAACCACGGATGCTGCGTCGATGCCGTTGTACTTGTCTGCGGAAGAACGGGTTGCAAGGACGTTGGCGAAGATGGGGCCTTCGATCTTGCTGAGTTCGGTGACGGAGACTGTGGCATTCGCACTCGGAGCCCTTGTTCCCATGCCCGCTGTGCGGAACTTCGCCCTGTATGCTGCTGGGAGTGTACTCCTAAATGCTATTATGCAAGTCACAATTTTCATCAGTGCCCTCGTTATTGATCTTCGTCGGGTCGAGGTGAGCCCTGCTGACACCCTACCTATTCTTGGTTCTAATGCATTGTTTTCTAGTCAAGTCGCGTCGATTGCTTACCTTGTATCAGACTGCCACCCAGAATTGCGTTGCTCGACCCTCCCCCACCATCAAGCGGTCTGGGATTACTCGGACGGTTCATTCGTCGACGTTATGCGCCATTCCTGCTTCGTCCCGTTGTCAAAGGTTCCGTGTTACTGACGTTTGCTGGATTCTTTGTTGCTTCCATCGTATCTATACAGCATCTTGAACTTGGGCTTGGTGAGGAACCCGGTCTACTTTCCATCGCTCCATGCTCATCCCATGTCTACAGATCAACGACTGGCGTTACCCTCGGAGTCATATCTCATACCATACTTTGATAACCTTGATGCATACCTTGATATCGGTCCACCTGTCTACTTTGTCACTCGCGATGCAAACGTCACTTCGCGTCCAGAACAACAGGCCCTCTGTGGTCGGTTCACAACATGTCAAGATTTCTCCGTCACGAATATCCTCGAAGCTGCTCGTAAACAAACGGAATTCTCCTACATCTCACAGCCTACCGCTTCTTGGATCGATGACTACTTGAAATGGCTCGACCCGCAACAATCAAGATGTTGTCGAGTTCGACGCCGGAATCCCGAGATATTCTGCAAGGAGAGGGAATCGGATAGACTTTGTCGGCCTTGTTACGAGGGGCATGATCCTGCTTGGAATATCACTATGGATGGCCTACCGGAAGGCGAAGAGTTCATGAAGTATCTCAATCAATGGCTTATCTCACCGACAACCGAAGATTGTCCCCTTGCTGGCAAAGCATCCTTCGGAACAGCTCTTTCGCTAGCTGAAGACGACTCTGGCGTTGTCGCCTCTCATTTCCGAACGTTCCACCAGCCGCTCAAGTCACAGGCCGATTACATTGGCTCCTTCCATGCAGCTCACAGGATCGCCAACGATATCTCGGAAAAGACAGGAACAGACGTCTTCCCATACTCGCTCCACTACGTCTTCTTTGACCAATACGCTCACATTCTCGCCATCACGCAACAAATCCTAGGACTCGGACTAGCAGCTGTCCTAGTCGTCACCGCTCTGTTATTAGGTTCATGGAGAACAGGGACTATCGTAACTGCTGTAGTCGGATTGACAGTTACAACTGTCATGGGTGTGATGAGTATCTGGGGAATCAGTTTGAATGCTATTAGTTTGGTTAATTTGGTGATTTCGTTGGGGATTGCTGTGGAGTTTTGTGCGCATGTGGCGAGGGCTTTTATGAGTGCTGGGTCGGGGTTACCTGTGGATCATCCGGCTGGACAGAAGGAGAGGGATGAGAGGATGTGGACTGCGTTGGTGGATGTTGGACCTTCGGTGAGAAAGATGTTGGTGTTTGGTTTGTGGTTATAATTACTGATGTCGTTGAAGGTTCTGTCTGGTATCACGTTCACGAAACTCATTGGGATGTGTGTACTCGCCCTCACACGCTCCAAGATTCTCGAGGTGCGTGGATTTCTTCCTCCTCAAACCTTATTACTTACCTGTCCTCCAGATATATTACTTCCGAATGTGGTTCACGCTCATCATCTCAGGTGCTCTCCACGGTCTAGTCCTCCTCCCCGTCGTCCTCAGCTTAGCAGGAGGCCCCGGCTTCCCTCTGCAAGAGGCCGACGAGGAATGGATGTCTCATGCGATTCGGAACGACTACGAATACACGTCAGTTATCTCGCCCGCCTCGCCTTCACCACCCGATACTCACGCAGAGCCTGCCGTCAGGCCTTTCCTCGCTGACGATGACTCAACGACGAGTGACTGAGTACTGATCTCTTGCATAATTTCTTTTTCTCGCGCATTATGTACAGTAAATGCATTTGACAGCTCGTACTTAGTAGTACCGCCGTTGCAGTTTTGGTACTTTTCATAATACTAGAGCATACTATCACATGGAGAGGACGAAAGAGAAAGCGAACCTAACAAAGGGATAGGATACGAAAGGAAAGGGAAACAATAATAACAAGAAGCAACAAGTCCGATTCGCCTAATCTCGAGGTGACCTTGACCTACTATCCCTGATATCATCTCGACTGTAACTTCTCCTTCCACGACTTGGGGACCTGGAACGTGTGCGACTTCTACTGCGAGAGTATCTCGAGTAGGAAGAATAAGACATGGAACGCGAACGCGAGCGAGAGCGTGATCGCGGTGTCAGAGACCTTGTACGGGACCGACTTGAACGGACGGAATAACTTCTTGACCTGGAGCGACGTCGTTGGTAGCCAGTTCCACCCCTTTCATAGCTCGGTGACCTTCTTCGTGGGGGTAATCTATCGCCACGTCTTATAGGAGAGCGAGAACGCGACCTTGAGTAAGGACGATATGTATCTCTATCTCTTGGAGGTGGCCCTCTCCTGCCGAATGGTCGCGAACGATAATCACCGTAACCACCTCTACGTCCTCCGCCAGGTCCATATCCTCGCGTCGGTGGGGGTGGAGAACGCGAACGTGAGACTGAGCGGGAGTAGGATCTTCCTCCTGGTTTCTCTCGTCCGTTCCTGGGGCGAAGTGGGGAGCGGCGAGAACGCGAGTGAGAACGTGATCGGACGGGGAGGTCGGATAGTTCGACTTTGAGAGTTGCGCCGTCGAGTTGACCTCCGTTCATGTGTGAGGCTGCTTTGTGGGCAGATGATGCGTGGACATATTCAAGTGCTGCCTTTCCTCTGTTTTGACCGGCTATTGGAAGATTGAAACGAGATATTAGATACACGAATAGGTTGAAAATGGGGAAGCAGCGTACATTTGGGGTATACTGGAAGGTCAATTTTGATGATTTCTCCATAGAAGCCGAAAATGGTTTGAAGATGGGATTCGACTACACTCCGGGTGAGGTTGGTGACGATGACGACTTTTGCGTTTGGTTTGTCGTTTGCGCCGTTTTCCATGTCGACGTCGGCATCGTGAAGAGGGTGAGGAGAAGTAGACCGGCCTCTGGTGGACATTGTGGATGTAGATGACTGACAAGCTTGCGCAAGTTGTTACACACTCGGGGGGTGGACATACGTAAGCGCCCGTACCTCCGCAGGAGGGGGGGTAGTCCGAGTTGGGTCCTTAATTGGGTTTTGTATTTTTTGCTAAATTGGAGCATATATCGGTCTGAAATGCATAATTTGGTGTATCTATCTACGTTTTGGTTATTTATCTAACCAGAAAAGTCGTGAATCCGGTGTGAATCGTTGAAAGAAGTCTGAGTCACAAGAACATGTGAGTCACACTTGTGACATCCGAAGCGCTGTAACGCCTGTGTTACGTTTTACGAGGTTTCTTTCTCCCACATCGCCGCTGTTCGTGATGGATAACGACAATAAAGGTTCAAAGGCCATTCCGGTGAGTCCTCGCTGTTCGCCCGTGACCCCCAGCACTTACAAAGACTGCGCATTCGATAGAAATCCAGGAAATGCGAAATCTGCCATGAAACTGTCAATCTTGGCACAGGTGGCGAGGGCAACTGGAAAAACCATGTTGAAAGCAAGAAACACAGGTCGAACTTTGCTGCGCAGCAGTCAACCCACTCGCTCGCGAGCTTTTTCAAGCCACTCCCAAAGCGGCAATATGCTCAGTCCAATCCGGTCCTCTCAGACTTGCCAGTGAGTTCCTCGAAGCGGACACATCCTACTCCCAATCGTGCAACCACAAATGTGAGTCAAAATTGATAGAATGAATACACCTTTTGACAACCCTTCCTGGCAGATTTCAATTACACCAGTTGGCCCTGTATCTCGTGCGGGAAACTCAGAGCCGCCTCAGGCTTCGGGATTTTTGTCCCGGCTTCGTCAACTCGCCGACACACTTCCAGCGCATATTCCCATTGGGGATCATTCCAACCCTATCGGACAGGTCATATCCAATGATATAACTTTTCTTCTTTCAACTGGCGGCGATTCCGAGTTGGATCCTTACGAGGTTGTCGACCCGATCCTGAACAATGCTTTTGGTTATGGCAAGACGCACGATGACCTTGTAGCAATGATATCTCGGGGCCCATTTGGTGTGCACGGACTCTGTGATTGGATCGACGATTTAATCTCAACATACAAAATCAATCCGGTTCTCTTTGAGCCTCGGATCGACAGATTCATTCGTGCACTTCTTGCCTGGTACGTCTTTTGATTATCCTCATTACCTTGAGCTGACTATCAATACTAGTGGTGCAACCGATCGTCCATCTTCGCCCGAAATCGTCGAGATTCAAACCAAACCCAGCTGCCATGTTGCCGCTTCTCCGAAATCTGCCAACGGATCCTCATATTGCTCTGGTGTTTTGTTACGCCTTCCTCCTGGACAATCTCCATTTACCGCATATCCTGTTGCCCGTCACAATGTCCAGTCTCTCCCGTGGGATGTTATCTTGTCGGAGCACGGACTACGTGTCGTTTCCGATAACTGTGCTGGCATAATGTCTTCGAGATCTATTATTAATATAGGGATTGATGTTCAGCCCGTTCTGTGTTCATCTTGTGCCCCCATTAAGGGTCATGCGAGCCTTCGCATAATCCAAGAGATGATCCAGTTAGGATCTCACAAGAATACACCAAACGACTACCGCTCGACTTCCGAACTTCTCGCTGCGCTCAATCGCAAGGACTCCGAAATCAAGACGCTCAAACTGTCTGCATTAAACTCAGCTCGCACTCTGACACGCCATGTCACATCAATCAAAAATCGCGACCGTCTCATTATGGCGATTTCCAACAATAATATCCCTCGTGTTCATGCTATCTTAACAACTGCTCATCGGAATGGAGTTGGTATCCAGGGAATGTTAGAGAAAGTCGAACGTGCAGCGCAGGGAATATATCATCCACGAAGCTACCTCGAGGCCGAGTATCATCGCATCATTCTCTTTTCGAAGCTTGGTGGAGCCAAAATTGCTTCGATTGCCCAACGCTCATGCTATCTCCCATCAGCCCGAACAGCTGAACGTCAGCTTGATGTCAAGCCTCTTCGTGCATCGGCAAACTATCCAACCACTGAGGAGATGATCTCGAACCTCTCGATCATGTTCTCATCGTATCTCGACCTTACCATACAAGAGGGACCCGAGATTCCAGTTACGATGTGTGTAGATGAGCTTAAGCTTGAGGAACGACTTCGTTGGGACTCCTCGACGAATATGATCCTTGGGGTTTGCCGAGAGCATGGAAACTCGATCTCATTGGTCTTCGGCTCCATGGCTGATGCAGATATACTACTCGAGTCACTTACTCATCAGGATCCATCCAAACAAGTCCATCTTGCAACAGAGGTAAGCATCTCAAGCCTTGTTAAATTCATTTTTAAAAATTCACGTACTATATGTTCCACCAGGCGACTGTTGTAGCACTTTGTCTTCTGACGAAATCTTCAAGGGAGAATTATGCTCGTCCATTCATTATCTCAGGAACCTGCAAGCATGAAGCTGTTGCTGCGCACAAATCACTTCTTGCACTCGCATTATCCTCAGTTCATTCATACGCACCTCGACTTCGCATTTACTCGATTGGTTCCGATGGTGATAGTAAACGTCGTCGGGCAGTTGCGGAGATTACTCTTCAACACTCACTTCTGCCTACCTCTCCTATCTTCGCTCTTCTATCCAATCTGCCCCTTTTCGATCTTCTATGTGGGCATGATGATCTCACTGCCGATATTGACTTCCGTCATATCTTCAAACGATTCCGAAACACACTTCTTCGGGAATCTGGTGTTACTATCAATCGAGTCTTTCTCTCCCGAGCAACAATTCAGCGGCATCTAATAGATAATTCAGTGAAGAAGCACCGTGCTGATACGCTGTTGTATCCTGCTGATAAGCAAAATGTTCCTTTGGCGTATTCTCTACTGTCAGAGATTGCTCGACTCCCTCTCCTTGTTCAACAAACGACCTACGACCATCCAAGCCCTAACGTAACGTCTAACTTCAAGTCGATGACAACCAACCCAAGTCCCGCACAAGTCTCATCACGTCAGGCTCTTCGTCTTCTTGGAAGAGTTTATCACTATCTCCTTACATCCTATACCAACATCCACCTCTCACTCAGCCAACAACTCGTCTTTCTTAGCACTGCTGCTCATCTTATTCTCGCCATCTATACCACCGACCGTGGAGGCTTCATTCCCGTTCAACTCTATTTTGATGTCATGACCATGATCAAGAACATTTACTTCTCGGTGGCAAAGACTCAAGTTGCTAATCCGAATGGAGAGTTCTGGGTTGTGCTGCTTGGGACAGATACTCTCGAGTCTTTGTTTGGAACGGTCCGGACTATGGTTGGAAATGATACCAATGCCGATCAGCTTCAACTCAGCTCACGTATCTCGAGTGCGGCGATTTGTTCATCGTTGCTTCAGCAGTATCCGGAATGGGACCTTCAGCCTAAGCGGTTGTCTCTGCCGACACAGTCTGGTATTGCAGGCCAGGATGATCGTGATAATATCAATGCTCGAGACTGGCAAGGTAACGTCAGTCTTAAAGGGATCGTTCTTCAGACAACATGGCGACAAGGTCATGATTTAGCAAGTAGCATCTTGGAGGAGTTTAATCTCCCTGTGCCATATCATCAAATGACGAAAGACGGGCTTAACATTCTCCGACCAATCTCATCTCAGCAGATTGTTTTTATCGGAGGACTTAGCTTTGGTGAACGAGAGGAAGATCAAGAGGAAACTGATGTTTCAGGTTCGTTATCGTCTAAATTACCTCAAGTTTTCTCTCCCTAATGACAGTACAGCCTCCAATACAGCCAACCGCTCGACAACAGAAACAACCTCAGACATCAGCCCAGATCTCGAGGATCTCGTCGGGTCTCACCCCTCCTGTGACCCCGAACTCAAGCAAAAACATGAGGCCTTTATCAGCGTTGACGGCTCAGACTCAGGCAAGATGCAACACAAGTCTACTATTCTTCGGATTCTATCAAACCCTCTCGCAGCCAAAGGATCGAAAGACCGTCTCAAGCGTGTTCGTGGATTCTCAGCTTATGAGATCAGCCAGCAACCATCTACATCTTCCGCAATTTTCACACCATTGACATTCAACCCAGTCAACAACTTCTCTACCATGAATGGTCCCGATGATTTCGCAGCAAAGATACCTTCTTTATTTCTCGAGGACCCCGTGCTTACGCTTGTTGGTTGTAACCGGCAAATTTTCCTTGCAGCCATTCTTGTTGCGAGTATCACATACCAGGGAACATCAACCACCTCTCTATCATACCAATTCCTTCATGAACCAACAACCAAGATCCGTGGTCAAATTATGCATCTCCGAAACGTATCTTCATTCACTCCCCCGAGTCTCAACGACCGTGAAGTCTTGCATTCTGATAATACTGACTGGGAATGGACGGGAGGTTTTGAGCCACTACCGGGGCTTCTCCAGGCCAGAGATTTTGAGGGACGGTGGATTGAGCTTGTTGGTCCTATTGTAAAGCCATCACAGAGATCAGGAAATGAGTATCAGCAGACATATCATTTCCACTCACTTACGTTATGCGCCGCAAGTGCAATCCTCTTCGAACGGATTCGTAGCATAGGTGAACTTGGCAAGCTTCCCAACGTCCCACTCTCAATCACGTATCCGTATCGTCATGAGGGTATGTGGCTTATTCTTTTGTATGCCTATTGAGTCAAGTTTAATACGTGAACAGATCGCGTCTGCTTCCTCTGTGAAAGCGAAGGAGACTCACGTGAAAGTTACCAGGACCAGTTCCGTTGCTCGCTCTGTCCAACGCTCTGCCTTGAATTGGGACCGCATCTTCTTGAACACATCGGAGGTCACATTCTCTTTGATCAACGAGTTCAGGATGTCGAGAGCCCATGCGGACTTTGTCTTCGTGGCGGCCGTGCATGCTCAATCCGACTCCGGAAGTCCCCAAATGGAACAGTTATCGTTGATCTATCAAACTCACGATGCCCGAACCTATACAAGATATCACTTCGGCATGCGGCACGTTCATCCAAGACCTCACCTTGCACGAATATCCCTGTCACTTGTATCTACTGTCCGCCATCCTCTGATGCTGTTTGGCAGTATAACATGGCTGCACACATGAGCCAGGTCCACTCCAATTTGCTTGGAACAGTCGGCCCAACCTACACAATATCAAACGAAGAGCGTGAGATCATGAGAGGCAAGTATCTCGCAAAACCACGCACCAGTAGGAAGACTCGAGGAAATATGATGTCTGCGCTGACAATCTCCGAAGAGCACACCTCCCGGCTTCCAAGTCTCCAAGTCCAGTGAGTTATTAGCGATTTTATAAAACCGAATATGAACCTCTCAATCCGCCATTGTAGAACCGATTCAAACAATCCAGAGAGCGAAGAAACCGAGTGGTATACCTCAAAAGGAGATGCCCCTGACAAGGACGGTCTGCTCTCACCCGCACCAGAGAGGAGTGGGGTTGATGAGCCTGCTCAAGATACAGGTGATACCCAGGAGAAGTCTAACCCCCCGGATCAGTCCAGCACAGCTGCAGCCCGTGCCATTGAGCAGTCCATTAGAGGGGTGACCGTGTCGAAGTTGCGCCAACTGTTGTGCGCCGACGAGTCCGTCTTATTCTACGGGACCCCAGTCCTCAATATCGACCCACAGCTTCTTGCTGAGTCCTCCACACAGCAAGCCACGGTACCGGCCGTCTAGGTTCAGAGCCTCAAGGTGATGATGAGCCATTGTATTGTTG